>JBBPRJ010000386.1:0-10485 GCA_038092975.1 Chalciporus piperatoides | reverse complement strand
CCGTTGAGGTCGACTGTCACTACTCTCAGACTGCTCTCAGGGGAGTGAAACCAAACTTGGTCACTGTCCACGACGATGCAGGCGACACTCAATGCCACTGCGCTCAAACGTACGTCGTCAAGACATTTACGGTTCAGCTGCAGGCTGCTACAGGCTCATTTACCGACAAGCGTTCATCAGGGCATTGACCTGTCTTTCGCGATACGGCGATGACCTCGTCATATACGCAGACTCAGAACACTTCACACTGAGCGCGACAAACTCATCGCTTTCCGCGTACTGTCGGTTCAGGTATGGCAAGATGTTCTTTTCGAGATATCGCGTAGGTGGTGGTACGAACGGAGCGAGCTCGTCGACCGCAAATACCGACGAAGTTGAGGACGTCAAAGGCCAGTTGCTCACGAAGGTGCGTTCCAGACGGGTCTCGGGTCCGTATATGCGGCGAATCAAGGATCGCAGACACTGCTGTCGATATTTAAACATAGAACCCTCGAGAAGACCGTCGAGCGGTGCGAATTGGTGATCGCAGACGGTTCAGCACACGAAGAACCAGATGAAGACGAGGATACGTTGGAAAGCAGGCTCATCGTACGGCTATATTGCAAGCATGGTGAGCTTCACGTCCACCCCGAGCAATTCAGTCTCTCTCATCCTTCTAGGTATCGTGAAAACCCATCGACTACCACTTCTGATTCCAACGTCTCTCCTCTCGCCTGGCGTCCCGGACTCTACCAATGAATCCAGGTTGACAATTGGCCCAAGAGCTATCAAAGACATCACTGAACACTTCTCCAACGGTCGTGGAATAAAGACTGATCCTCAGCTTGTGTGGACATTCGGAGACACAGACGTGGAGGTCAAAAGTCTCGAATCTTCTATAGACACGAAAGGTCAGTACCACCCAGAAGTTGGTATCTGACTATTCAAGCCCACTCTTAGGTAGATCACAGCTTGCGACAGAGCTGACCATCAGTGCCGACGAGTTCGATGTCTACGAAATAGATGGCGCACCTATCACCATCGCATTCCACTTGCGAGAGTTCAACGTGCGTATTATATGTGCCTGCGTCTCGTTACAGAGCTACATCGTGCATCGACAATAGGCTACCGTCGCATTCGCTGAATCCATGGGTTCAGCGTTGGAACTCCGTTTCACAGACCCTGCTGCTCCGCTTTTCATCGACATTGAAGGCGACGAATGTGATTGTCTCTTCGTGATATCCACGTCTCAAATCCAGGGGCAGTCATCGAATGCAAATGCGAACACGCGGAATTCATCCACACCTGCACAGCGATCAGGCTCGCAGAAGAGACCTCATCCGGACGCCGAAGCGCAGTCCTCAAATGCCTCTCCGTCAGTAAGAGGCGGAAGCGAGGCACCCCGTGTGGAGAAGGTCAAAAAATCCATGAGGGCGGTACAGAGGACTGAGGCTCCTGGAGCTGTGGCTGTAAGCAGGGAAAGTTCAATCGCGTTGAGAGATGAACACGCGATGCCACCCCCATCGTTCATCCCCAATCGGACGCAGAGAAGTCAACCTTATGCTTTCCAGGCTTCGCAGAATGAGGATTTCGGGGACCCAGGTAATTTTGACACAACTGGTGTCGAATACGGAAGGGGGATGGAAAATGTGAACAGCGGAGATGCCAACGAGGGAGATGGTGAAGATTCTGCCCTTCGTCCTCGCGAGCCCCTCTTTTATCCACAGTCCTCGCAACTCGTCCCACCACCAGATCTTTCGATACCCAGGCAAACTCAACGTGCCAAAACCCCACTCTTCTTCCCACTCTCGCAGTTATCGCAGGCAGACGAACAGGCAATCAAAGATTCAGGTCTGGGTGTGGAGTACATGGACTGGGAAGAATTAGATGCCATGCTGGAAGGTGAAGGTGAGGAAGTCGAGTTTGGAGTTATGGTGAAGAAGGAAGACGTGGAAGTCGAGGCCGGTGCTCCTGGTGAGGGAGGGGCAGAGAGCTTAGACCTGTTCGAGGACGAGTTTGAGCCTACGCAAGAGGATGCTAATGACAGCAGGAAGGTAAGTATACTGGCGTCGACTTTGTCTTCGGTGTGCGCCCGATTAAGAGACGTTTTCAGACATTCCAGCCACTGTTCGAAGATTGAGAAGGATACTGGACCATTCGCACTGATTGTTGGTATTGTACTTCCTGGAGACGTGTTAGTGCTCGTGTTAGATTAGTTCGAGTCTAATTTTGTGGAGAGGTGTGATCTTGTGTCCGTTCCGACCTACTTGCGGTCTCGCGAGTGGATACTATAAACGTCGCGTCGGCTACTTGCTCGCCGCAAGCCATGTCTCGCCGTGGTCACCGTCCATTCTTCAAACCGATTCAGTCGCTCTTCTCAAAAGCACGCAATACAGGTGTACCATGGCCACCAGCATGGCGCTCATTGACAACGGAGGCGTCTTCGGCGACAAAGCGCTCGCGTGCACGCCCATGGATCCTTTACCCCGCAACGACACTGTTACTTGCGGGCGCTGGATACATCGCATATGAAAACCATCAGCCAACCAGACACGCTGTCTTGGCTGTCGCGCGCTGTTCCCGAATAGCCGGTACGTATGTATGCTCTTCCTCACACTACACCGCTTATGTAGTATGGGCCCCCTTATTGGAACCTACATCCAGAGGCTGCAATTGCAGGAGCCATCGATTACAAACGCACATTTTCTCGCAGTTTTGCTTCGGAGGAGGAGAGGCAGCAGGCGGTTTCCGAGTGTCATACGCGTAGTGCAAAGAGGGTCCTGAAGGCTCTTTTGGCCAATGGAGGTGCGATCGATGTTCACGCAAGACGCTGGGCTTCATTCATTCGCTATGCGCTTCAGGTGTTTTCATCAAATTGGGGCAGCATATGGCCTCTCTGTACGTCGTGACTTTCCGTTCGCATCGTCTCGTTCTCAATTGATCAACATAATCCCATTTGTTCCACAGCGTAGTTCTGCCGAAGGAATGGTCAAGCACGATGCGACCTTTACAGGATAAATGCGAGCCGACGCCCTATGAAGATGTCGAAGCGCTCTTCCTTTCTGACATCGGCAAGCCTATCCAGGAACTCTGCGACGACTTCGACCCCACTCCAATTGGAGTAGCCAGTTTGGCGCAGGTACATGTTGGCAAGCACAAGGAGTCGGGACAGAAAGTTGCTGTTAAGGTGAGTCGGTCTCTGGAGCGGGGGGCTTGACTTGACGATACTGGATAGTTGCAACACCCGCACCTTGCAGAATTTTGTGATATTGACATGGAGATGGTAGAAGTCACGCTTGGTGTGTACATCCCCTTACTTCACAGCTCACCATGTTTGCGAACGGTGCTATCTTTGGCAGGCTGGATCAAATACTGGTTCCCTGAGTTTGAATTCACGTGGCTTGGCGAGGAAATGCGCGAAAATCTCCCTAAAGAAATGGATTTCGTTCATGAAGCGATGAATGCTCGCCGTGCCATGGCTGACTTTGAACGCATTCCGACGTCACTCTACATCCCTGAAGTGATCTCTGCTACCAAACGGGTCTTAGTCATGGAATTCATCCAGGGCGCTCGTGTGGATGACCTGGAGTACTTGGCAGAGCATGGCATTGATAGGAATAAGGTGGCAATAGAACTTACGAGGATATTCAGTCAGATGGTGTTCTTGAACGGGTGGTTTCATGCTGTGAGAAGTTGACGTTTTTCGTGGTTGAAGCTTTGCTCATATTTCACTAGGATCCGCATCCAGGTAATTCGATTTTGCGGACAAATGTTCCGACTGACAATAGCCTGACTCTTTCCACTTGCAGGAAATTTGTTGATCAGACGCGCACCCCCAAACTCGCGTTCGCCATATAACTTTGAGATCGTGCTTTTGGATCACGGGCTGTACTTCGACCTCGACCCTTCGTTGCGGATCAATTACAGCAAGCTTTGGTTATCTTTAATTGAGAAAGCTTCGCCCCAAACACGCGCTGCCCGCCGCAAGTATGCAGAGTTGGTGGGCAACATTACACCTGATCTCGTAAGTGGTGGTGATGAGCATATCAAGTTCACGCAGTACTGACCAGACCGAAGTATCCAGTATTCGAGGCCGCTATCACGGGCCGCGCGGCATTTGAGGGGACATGGGAGGACGAGGACCCATCTGATACAACCTTTAAGCGGGCTTCCGGCATGATCGACATGCTGCCCCAGACCGTGGAGGAGATGGAGGCGATCAGAGAGGCGGTCATCAATCGCGAAGGGTTACTTATTTCGGTGTTGGATGTCCTACGTAGAGTACCGAGAACGGTACTGATGGTATTGAAGCTAAATGATCTGACCAGGTGAGTTCCACTCGAATCTCGCATGGCTATCTCGGGTTAACGATCGAGGTGATTTGCAGGAGCTTGGATCATGCCCTCGCGACTACACACTCGAGCGTTCGTATATTCTTGGTCACTGCGAAGTACTGCATGACAGCAGTATGGCGTGACGATCGTAGACGGATACAAGAGGAAGGGCTTCGTTCATATGGATGGTTCGGATCCCTATACCACACGATCAACTGCTGGTGGTACGTCGTCACGTTTTCCTTGAGTTTGGATTTCACGTTGTCACCGCAGGAGATTTGCAAAAGGTTATTCAACCATGACCTTTTTAGAGGTTGCACTGGACATGCAGGCGTCGGCGTTAAAATCCGTAGCGTGGCTGCGAGGTCTTCGGAGTCGTGGTTTGCGTGGTGCGCATCAAGCAGCTGCGGGACTATCTTGATGGTGATCAGCCGTTTGCTTTGTATGATGGCAGTCTGTCCCAATTACGCGACTGTCCTTATTGGTCCTCGGATACGCATGGGAAGGATTAATTTCGTTTGTACATACAGTATATACTCGATACATAGATGGGCAGGTGGACTAAACGGACAACGAACATGAACGCAAATACGTAGTACTGCATTGGTCCCAAAGAAACAATCATTTCTTGCCTTGGTCTGCAAAGAGCGCGTCGATGGCGTTCATGCTCTTTTTGAGAGCCTCCCATTGCTCCCTGGCAAGCGAGATACCTTTCTTTCCAGGCTTCTCATCGCCATCTGTGCCGTAGAATTCACGTATATCGACGAAGATCTGACCTGGAATTCGAGTGAGCGGACTTGGCGCGGTAGGTGATTGAAGGAATGGTTTGCCTTTGAACGAGCGCACCGCCGCGCGTTTTTTCTTACCCAGATCCACATACTTTTCGCCTTCTGCGTTTTGGAGGACCTTGACACCCGGTTGACCGCCTTGGTCACGCGAAGGGGAAGACTGAATCGAACATAGGGGTAGTGTAGTCAGGAGAGTGGGAATGGGACATTCACAGTAGATAGACGCACCGGCGCGTCGTCGTCTGTATTGACGATCTTTGGTTTCTTGACTGTCTTTGGTTTCGAAGAACCCTCGACGGGTTTGGCTACTTTCTGTGAAATGTTGGTGGGGTTGGTCTCTGTCGAGGGTCGACCGTCACCTTTGTAGTTTTCTTTGGCTGAGAGTCGGACTCTGACCCAGAATACTCTGGCTCGTCGTCGCTGGCTTGTTTTCGTTTTCCGTTGCCCATCGTCCCAGATGTTGAACTCGCGTGCAGCGGTAGTACTAGTAGGCAGGAGGGATGAGAAAATATTTCCTGATATATCGACAACCTAGTCGTCAGCGTTGGTCCAGTTGCTGTCGCCCCCAGCTCCGTTCTTGCTTTCACCTTCTCCAATCTTCACTCGCAGCTGCCCGCAAGCCATTATTCACACCATAACTGCAGGCTGCATCTAATCTGCCCGCATTCGCTGCGGTACGATGAAGATCTCCCAGAAATCGAAGAGGGTGGTACAACCCGTACGTGACAACCCGTCTCATACCCTCCGCCTTGCATCTCATCGAATCTGACCATTGCCCACAGCATCCTCAGGTGGCCGAGCTCATCTCAAAGCTCGCGAACACACCCAATGATGATATAGCAGATGTTCTCGCGAGCATCGAATCTTGGAAATGGCCGCGATCCGACCTGAATTGTTGGATCAAAGTTCTCGACAAATTTGACACCATACTTGAAGAAGCGATCCGCGACTACGATATCGACAAACTCCAACTCAACGTCTTCACCCCCACGACCAAGAAGACAGTCTCCGCTATTCTTTCATTCGAGAGATTGCTCCTCGAGAACTCAACCAACCGCAAAACTTTCAATTCCTATGACGTATGGATTACAAAGTCTTGCCGAGTTTCATGTAGCTAACGTTCTGCTGATTGACATGCAGCGGTTGATGAGCTTGCTCTTGACGTCTGATTTGGACGTCCTGATTCTGGCTTTGAACCTCCTGTTGCGCCCAGCACAACAGTACTCCGCTCAGCCCGCTGTATCAGCTGCCCTGAGCATCTCTACGCCGCGTTTACTTTCCCTGTCGAAACGTTGGCCTAATCTACGGGAGCACGGCATCAGCCTGCTCGACCTAGCTAGCCCGAGTGGCGTGCCCCAGGTCGACGTCCTCCCAGGAGAGGCTCGAGACGTAAGTTTTGTCTACTACAAAACTGATCACAAGGAGAAGGAACAGAAATCAGAAGGTGGCGATGAGCATCCTGCAACCCCCCGCAAGCCTTCCCTCGCATCCGGCGCAATAAACATCCACGTCGACGAGGAGACTTTGAAGAGGAAGGACGTCATGGAAATCCTCGCAGATTCGCTCGAGGTGCACTCTCTCTCCAACGACGACAAGTTCGAGTTGCTTTGTCGCATGCGTGTCGCGAAAGCGCTCGTGACAGGGAATGAAGCTATTCGGGAGAATCTTCTCGTCATCCGACTGTTGTCAATAGCCATCTACGGACACACCCACAACGAGAGTCAGGCAGCATCATCACTCTTCCTTTACGAACCTGACCTCACCACTCATATCGCTGAGCTCTTGCAACTCGATCGCGGCATTTCTTATGCCGTACAGATGGCTGCCATCGCCGCCCTCGATTCGATCGCAAGATACCGTGGCCGCATCCAGGACGTTTTGGGCGCTATCAATGCAGGTGTTAATCATGGCATTTTGATGTCCCTTTTGCGCAAGACCATTCTGGATGTCAACAACCCAGAATCCAAGACTCCAAACTCCTTTATCGATGCCCTCTTGGCGTTCGTCACGTACCTCGCTCAACATTCAAGTGGAGGGAACATGATAGTTGCCGCTGGTCTGGTGCCGCTATTGGTGCAGATAATCGAGAACAGGCTTGCCGAGAGGCTTCAATTGGTTTCCAAGGCGATGCAACTGGTGGACAACGTCCTCTACGGATATGCCAACGCATTCCAGCTGTTCTCCAACGCGAGGGGTATCGACGTTCTCGTGGAGAGGATTCAGGTAAGATCTCAGCTCCTCTCTTGGTCGCTCAGGTTCTATATCGTGATTACTAGCACGAGATCGATTTCAATATTACAATGTATGGTAACGAGACTCGCTCTCGTGACGTCTTTGGATCGTGGGGCGAATTACCCGTCGCTCGCGCTGCTATCCTCAAACACACCCTTCGTTCGATACACCGCATGATGCAATCTAGTGGTACTTCCGAAGGACTCCGTGGGTTGATCGATTCTACATTGTTGCAGTCAATCAAGAAGGTCATCGAGTATAGAGGCCTGTTTGGGCCCAGTGTCCTTCCGCTTGGTATGTCCTTTGCGCATGCAATTTGGATTCGGAAGGTGACGATGACTCCAGCGATGAACATTATGGCGACGTTTGTGCATAACGAGCCCACTTCGCTTCCTACAATCCAGGAGGCAGGGTTACCCGAAATCTTCTACAGGGCGATTGAAACCGGAGTGGAGCCGGTCATTGAAGCAGGTCTCCTCCTCCTCTGCCTCATTCACAGTCTAACTCCTGCTCCCTAGGTCATCCAAGCTATCCCAAATGCTATTGGTGCCTTGTGTCTCAATCAAGCAGGGCAAGATCAACTCTCAGCTCGTCCAACTATCATTCCCGGCATATTCTCCATTTTCACTTCTGAACGACATCTCAAAGTCCTTCGTGACAAGGAGAACGCAGTCCTCATAGGTACATCGATTGACGAGCTTGTTCGCCACCATCCCTCCCTTAAGACCCCTGTATTCGACGCTTTGACGGCTACGCTGAGCAAGATCGAGGAGTTGGGAAACAACTTCGTAATTCCAGAGGACAAAAAGGAGTGGTATGGACTCCTACCTGTCCAGCCTGCCGACACCAGTAGGGAGACAATGGAAGGTGTGGAATCAGAGGGAAGGGAGCCCGAGAGTGGCTCAGACTCGGCCTCCAGCGGCGAAGTTTCTGGAGAAGATTCTGCAATACAGAGAGATCACGACAACAACGTGGTCATGTTCATCGACGTGATATGTAGGGTGAGTTGGTTACAGTGTATTCCTCCTATCACGCATTAAATGCCCCCCGCTAGTTCCTCGAGGGTCTCTTCCAACATCCTCAACACTGCAAAGATTTCATTCGCAATGCCGATGGGCTGGATCGCATTGGAAGGCTGACCGGTTTGCCTTGTCTTCCGTACGACTACGCGAACAGCGTGTCATCCGACTCGATCGTTCAGGTCATCCGGACAATGGCAGAGATTGGCCCCAACGAGGCCCTTTTCTACCTCTCAAAACTCGTCAGCACCTCGCTCTCGCAGACGGAAGACTTCTGGAAAGAGCTCTCGCCGAATTCGAAGCTCGCGTCGATGCTGGAAGTGACAGACGATCAACTGCCTGAAGTCAGCCAGCGGTTCCGGAGCCTCGTGGTGCTCCACATTCGCGTCACTTTGATGGCGGATGTGTTCTCCACGACTGGCTATGCCCATGGACGGTCCGCGGTTGGTCTACTACAGACCCTGATGTCAGATCCACCCAAGGTAGTCATGGATATGGGTGCTTTGCATCGCGCATCGATATGGGAAAACATCGTTTTCAAAGCCCACATTGCATCAAAGGGCATTGAGCTTGGAATCAGTGGTCATGTGTCACCACTGGATAGGTCGCCCACTCACATTTCGGTTTCCCTTCCCGACCCAACCGGTTTCGGCGTTGTCGCTAACGGTGTTGGGACTGAATCCTCGGGTATTAGGTCCTCGACAAACGTGCTGCCTCTGAAGAAGGAAACCACGAGAGATAAGAATGCAAAGGCTCTCAAACATCTTACTCATGGACTTCCGAGCGCCCTTGCCCCCTTCTTCCAATGTACGTATCTCTTTCCCGAGGCTCGTATGCTTCACCTGAAGTTGCACAGCAATCGTCAAATTGTTCTATGCCAGGAGGAATCCTGATCCTGTGCAGAAGAAGCAGATTTTGAGTGCTTCAGATGTTATCGCGGGCATTATGATTGAGCACCTCAAGGCGGATGTCACCGGTGAGGGAAACTCCAAGGAGTGACAGCTGAGCGTGGTCACTGATTGATGATGACAGGTGACAAACTATATTGTCTCGATTATTACAGCGTCATGCTCGGGCTGATGACGATCTTGTTGGTGGACGGTGAGCTATTCAATTGCATTTCATGAGATTTGCGCTCACGTTCATTCACTAGAACGTACTATGCAAAACACGCTGCACACGGTGTTACTTTTGTCGTTCCAACGCCCAGGAGGCCTGGAGGCCATCTTCGACGTTTGCTCAAAGTTCATAGATTCGATCGAAAGTGTCATGAACGTCAGGTTGGAGGACCGAACCGAGTCGATGGTCCAGGAATTGGTGCATGCGCAAGGCGGCTTGAAGGTCGCTCTACACCTTCTCTATCCTTTCATATCCTCCAAGCCCCTCTTCGAGTCCGGGCAGACAATTTTGGTCATGACCCGCGACAAGAAGGATACGGATGCTGACTACTTCGAACCCCACCACTTCCTTGTACGACTTCGCCTGGCGGCTGTCCCAGGCATCCAAAGAATTTGGGAATCTCCTTGGCTTCGTTCTTCCCCTCTGACACTCGTCAAATCTGTCGTCCAGCTGGTCCTTGAGCTTACCGCTGCGGACAATGAGGAACTGAAAGGCGAACCGCCCGCAGAATCGATTCCTGGGTCAAGCTCCGGCATTGGGATCGCTGCCGGCCTCCAGATGCGCAACACAGGGCCAGACGAGAACCGGATCCGTCAATTGACCGACATGGGTTTCCCGCGTTCAGCTGCCGAACGTGCCCTAGCCCGCACTCATAACAATGTCACAGCAGCTACAGAACTACTGCTTTCTCATCCTTTCCCCCTCCCCCCAGACCCAGACCCAGAACCAGAGCCAGAGCCAGAGCCAGAGCCAGAGCCAGAGCCAGAGCCAGAGCCAGAGCCAGAGCCAGAGCCAGAGCCAGAGCCAGAGCCAGAGCCAGAGCCAGAACAATCCAATGAAGTTGGTCAGGCACCCGAGCAGCCTGCTGAACCTGCTGACGAAGATCCGGACGAATCAACCACCCATGACGAGGAAATGGAGTCGGAGGAAGCTACTTCACCTGCTCCAGCCGATGCTCCGCCCCCCCCTGTTCCTTCGGAACCAGGGAAGAGTTTGGAGGAATTGCGTCAGGAG
>JBBPRJ010000385.1:0-10497 GCA_038092975.1 Chalciporus piperatoides | reverse complement strand
CGAGGTGTAACCCCGCTTCCCCTCGATATCTTATGGCGATAAGCAGATTGAATCATGGGAGCTGAACGACATACATAGCCTCTCAACTCCGAGCCCGAGTTCGCGAAAAGCTGACGACCAGTCGGGATACTACTGCCCCATACCATCGTTCTATCCGCGAAGCAAGGAGACCTCGGAGTCGGTCTTCAGAATCACCATCATGATTGGTGATGATGATGACATAGCCAGCTGACGAATCGTGGCATTCGGTCAGCCACAACTGGGAACGGTAGACTTGAACGACCGATGGAGGCGAACGTGAGTAGTCGGATTCGTAGAATCGTAGTTTCCCGTCTGTCCCCGACTCCACTCGTCGATGGTGCCCGGTAACTCACGCTGACGCGGGGTCCGGGAAGTCCGCCCCGGGCTTATTCCGATTACTGAGCACGAACGAGCAGCCCGCCGTCTAGTACCAGCCTATAAGAATCGATGTCCTTGTATGGCGTACGGTCATTAAAGTGGAAATACGCTCCAAACCGATTGGGTAAAGTGGGGTCAGGAGACGTTCTTCCGACAGCGCAGTGAGAGAGATAAGATAATCTTGGCCTCGCCCCCATGCATCCAAGTAAGTTCCGAGGACAACGGGACGCCAGTGGTGAACGTTTTCGGAATTGGGCATGAGGCTTTGAGGCCTGAGGGTTCAGGTGACCCTGGTAATTGCATGGAGGTCGGATGCGGCGGGACGACATACTTATAATGAGCTGTCGTACATATCCTCATGACTGGTAAGCAGACTTTTCGCAGGTTGAAGCCGTCCTTCCCATTGGCCCGGTCAACCCGGGAGAACTGAGTATGTTTTGAATGAAAGGAGTACTGTACTTATGCTCCGGATTCCGGAAACACACGCCGCACTCCCAGTATGGAGCTGTATGACTATTAGACAAAAAAACCGATATCGATGGAGGCATGTGTTTTCCTGGTGGGCGATGGGGACACAGCCAGTTAATCAGATCCTATCTCGAGTGGGGGACTGTGGGGGATCCAGTACAGTATGATCGAAGCTATCAAGGCACGCATCCATCTCGAGGAAGAGTCCCTATGTAGATTGAACGTTTGAACTGCGGCGCCTCCTCAGATTCTGGAACACCTCGGGCGCCGTTCGCAGTCAAGAGCCAATCCTATGATCGCCTCAAAGTAGCAGCTTACCTTCCCAAGGCACAGCAAGCCAAGCACGACCGAAAAAGGGAAACAACCTCGCAGATCAAGTGAAATGCAGAGGGGTGGTGTGATCAAAACGAGGGGAATGTGTGGATCGATGGATAGTGCATACGTGTTCACCTGTGGTTAGGCTGTGTATGTATCGTGGCACGTCTTGAACGCAGAATCCATCGATGAGATCATAGATAGAGACACGCGTTGTTCACAGCTACTATGGCCAATTGGAGGGCGACGCCATGATTATTTTTCTCGCGTGGCAGTGGTCTGGGAGCGGAGGCTGGGAATGGCAATGGCTCACAAGGTCCGGAGATGTATCTACACCCACCACCCTGCGCCATCCAGAAGCGTCCTCCCACGGAGCAGGCTTCTAGACGAAACCCATGGAGGGAATCGATCCAATAAGGGGAATCGTGGACCAACTCGCCCTCCACAGGAGTTCCAGATCGCTCTCCATTGGCGTAACGCTCATCGGATATGGAGAATCATATCATGGCTTGGAGGTCGAACCAAATGTGAATGTTCTCAATTCGAAATGTCCGAAACTCAAGGCGACGACGCCGAAGTCGGTCCTGGACAGGCCTCTACGTCCATGTCTCCACGGCCTTGCGTCGACCACATGACGATTCGAAAACATGGAAACGGAAGACTGGATACAGGTAGGACGGGATGGAAGGGGAAAGGTCGCGTGGGCTAAATACCTGTGAGACCATATGAAACCATGACCGCGGTTTCCCGTGCGGCATTCTCCCTGCATTGAACATGAGCAGGGAAGTGATTCTCTGAGAGGAAGTTCAACACGAGGAGAACCGCTAGGCGTAGCTATTGTTAGTATAGTTTGGGTTGAATTGATCCTACGGCACGTAGACGCCGGTTTGAAAGCTGGATATGGTCGGGGGAGTTATCTTATCTGAACAGAGTACATTCCGATAATCAAGCGTCGATGGTACAATCCCTCTGCCAACCTCGGCGGCCATCTCTGAACGAGTGAGACATGGAGTGAATCAGTTGCTTGGTGCGGGAGATGTATTCACTCGCGTGGCATGAGGGGTCACAGGGGTTTAATGGAGGCCGAGGCATAACAATAGCCGGAAAGATTATTGATGATTTTCAAGGTATTTTCGTTGTGCCTGGAGCGAGCTTTGAGTGGTTCAACTTTGAACATAGCGAAATCTAAACAACTCCCCGGTCGTCGACTTCCCTCGGCATATCAATCGGGAGAGCAATACACAGGATGGATATGCATATATAGACATGAAAATGTCGGGGAATGATGTTTAGCGATGAGTACATGGACTATATCTGGTCTCTCCGGTACAGATGCAGTATTGGAGTTTCTGTGTCACAGAAAGCAGTTTGTGATGTGGCAGTCTCATTCGCGGAGAATGCTGCCGGATGTGGGGTAAGATGCATATGACAAAGTGCGAGCAAGACACGATGTGTATGGTGTGCGACCGAGACAGGATGGGTATGAGATAAGATGCATGACACGGGCGGCCGACACCGAAACCGAGTCAGCTGCGGCGCGGTTGCGCTGGACGAGTCATGGGTATTCTTCCAGGGGGAGGTGGGGGGAGTCGTGCCCACCTCGTGGTATGCTGTAGATGAAAGGAAGAAAGGAATCGATTCTGATTGCGATAATCGACGGACAAGCTGGTACATGCCTGGAACTCGAGGCGGGAAACGTGGCCAAAGCGGGCGAGGATGTGACCCGATATGGGGAAAGGGCCGGGAAGCCGAGTAGGGGATGGGCAAATGGGGAAATAAGCACGTGATGGTGGATCTGAGATCTTGGATCGGATAAACGCCCGAATTTGGAAGTGAGGGGGCACTGTTTATGGAAATGAGAGGGAATGATTACGCAGGACATCTGAAAGGGGAGACTTGTATTGCCGGAGCGCGTTTTCGCTCTTTGTGTGTCTCTGCCTTTATACGTTCATCAATCCGATGCTATATAACCCCCAATCTTCATCCCTCTCACTTCCCCTCCCCAGCCCAAGTCGTCCCTCTCCGCTTTTATCCGCGCTACGACATCGCATAGTAACTTCCCCTAGCTGCTCTCGCTAGTTGCTTTTTTTAAATTGACACCGCGGGGCTCTCATAACTGGTCCCCGCCACCCCTGCCAGTGCAACTCACCCGCTGTTTTTTCGCAGCCTTATATCTACCCAACTTCAGATTCTCTCTCGTGAGGCCATGCCCATCCTCACCACAACTTCCATCATCGACCCCCCACCATCTCCACCGATGCTCTCATACGAGAGCAGCGCATCCTCGTCATCGAGCTCATCACCCTCATCGCCACACGCTCACAGACATCGCTTAAGGCGCAAGCGATCACCTTCTCCCTCTTCTCGCCACGTGTCGCAACCCTACTCTCACCACTTCATTCCAACGTCCCGTCCATACTCACCGTCGTCGCGCGAAGCTGACATCGCGCGCCTTCTCGATCCCGCGTACGCCTCACCTCCCACTCACTCTACACAAAGGTCTCCAAAGACCGCAATCAAAGAAGTGTACGTCGACCACCACGGTGATCTCCACGATCCGGATTTCCGCGACTTCCCGACGTTCGGTAACAACCCCAT
This sequence comes from Chalciporus piperatoides, assembly GCA_038092975.1. NCBI lineage: Eukaryota > Fungi > Basidiomycota > Agaricomycetes > Boletales > Boletaceae > Chalciporus > Chalciporus piperatoides. The sequence goes on along the minus strand of JBBPRJ010000385.1, from coordinate 6,717 downwards.
GCACTCTCGTCACCCACTGTGGGAGCATAGCTATCGGGTCGACGAAGACTCTGACGATGAGGAATGCGAAGTAGTGCAGCAACGGTCCTCTTTCGAGGCCCAAAGACGAAGACCATCGTCGACCATTAACTACCGTCCCCCACCAGTCTACTTCCCCTATGACGAGCCCGCCTCATACGAATCACGATACCTGGCAGAAGATGAGGATGAAGACGCTGAGCACCACGAGCGCGCGCCGCTCAAAGAGAAGCACTTTAGCTTGTGCTCCAAATCGTCCGAGAAGCCACCAAAGAGCCAAAGTGAGGAACAGTCCCCCATCCAGGGTGACCAAGTCATCCAAGGTGATTCAGAGTGGACGTAAGTTTCCCGCCCTTTCTTCGTCCTCTCCAGTCCTGACGCCCCCTTGTAGACCTACGTGCACCCAGAACCTCCGTCGTCAATGGCAAGCCATTGTACTCAGCTTCCGTTTCAGTCTCTTCAGAACGAAACGAAGACTTAGACGCCGCATGACAGGCTGAGCTTGCTCTACCTTTCTTCAGCCGCCTCCCAGCGCATCGTTGCGCACTGTATATGCATTCCCTTTCTTCCCGCAATCGCCCGTTGAAGGAACCCGCGACCAGCACATCCTTTCGATCTTCTTGGACATGGGGACATCATCCACGGGCTCCCCTTGGATCCGCATGCGCCACCTACGCAGATTCTCGATATATTCTTTCACACCTTCGCCGCGCACCATCTTCTGATGCCCGCGCCTACCGCGGTTTCAACAACTCGCACACTTCCGGCGCCATCCATCATTTATTGACATTTTCAATATATCAACGCATGGGACTTTCTTCGGTTTCGCTTTCGCATTCAAACATTTATCATCGAACTCGCATTGCTTTTTTGCTTCCAATTTGCGCGACACGTTATGCATCTCATCCACATTGCTATCTTTCTTTCATCCACATGAAACGGTATCTAATTTCATCTATGAAGCGCATGTCCCCTGGGGGGTCTCGGACGCATTTGGAACGAATTGGGGGAAGAGAAGAGAAAGAGGGTCTAGACAGAAAGGACCTTCTCCATTTACGAGGGGGACGGATCTCACGAGTAGTATAGGATAGTACATTTGCAAGAATGACACGAAATGGAACGTCATACTAGGGGGGCCATATGAGTTCCATCGAAGGTCTTGGACTGAAACTCAACAACCACACCCAATCTGACGATTGGTGGATTCAACGTTGAACTTTACTGACTGAAACTTTCCAAGTCTAGACTCTAGACTAGCGAACCGAACCTGCGGTGTCAATGTGATGCGAAATAAAACCTCCGTGCTACCGTAAACCCCGCTTATTCGCCTCACGGTGATCCTTCAAACGGTCTCAAATCCAAGTTAGATCTCTTCCGGGAGCAGATAGTTGCGAGGTGGGATTCGTGCATTCGATTGAGTCTCATGGTGACTTCGGATCCCACCGCGCCGAGTGGATAAGGTATGACCGTGTATGCTTTCAAGTTGAAGACAGTAATGTAGAAGCATACACTTCCAACTGGAAACAGGCAAGTCCCGGCGGACAGCTGTCACTGAAAAAGCCGGCATTAATTGAGTTGCTCGCGTTCGGTTCTCGTCTGTCTCTTGCATGCCAGACGTGACGGTGATAAGGCAAATGTCGAGACTTCAAAGCGCGGAGGTTAGCTGACAGGCATCCAAGTTGTCGGTCACAACCCTGACATAACCGCGATAGGCAACGACGGTCACCAACTCTGGGAAGGTGGATGTCCATGCGTCGGCGAGTCTTTGTTTTACGTCTCCTCTTGCTTTACTTGGACCGATGACAGTCACGGTCAGTCGGTGGTCGAATCAAGAAATTTGAAAGAGTTGGGCGCATGTATGTGGCTGGCCTATCTCTGCGCTCTCTACCCGAACATGGGGACACGAGCCCGCCCTGCAGCTGGGAGTTTTTTTCTGTGTTCCATTTAGCGTTGTCCGGCAAAGGAAGGTACGATCTTTTGGGGTGTGTATACTGAAAATTTTCGGTGTACGGCTGATCAGCTATCTCAGGTTTTTTTTCAGCCTCGTGCTGCCAGACCAGGTCTGTTCCTGTCTTACTATCCGTCGGTTGATTCGAACGGGATTTCTTGTCCGTGCTGGCCGTTTGGACAGTATGTGAATGGTATCTCGGAAGTGAGTGATCACTGTCTGTGTGAGTGTTTAGGAGGCTGCTCAAACGCCGTCAATCTCTGAGGAGTGTTGCGCATGCCGGGACGTTCCGATTCAACTCACTGCAAGGTGACCAGACAGTAGCAAGCACGACTGCTGGTTTGTATGCGTACTCTTTACGTGCAACGTCCTGCCAAGTTTGATATTCGTTCATTCATTCCAAGGCCATCTCAGGAGGAAAGGTTAGGTCTGGACTTGGGAGCTCGTTTGTTCTTGCAGCAACATGTGGCTGCCCCACAATTCAATCCTCCACAGGGCGCGCGTTTTCTTTGATGCTCCGTCCTTCACTAGTCCCCTTGAACGTTGCGCAACAGATCCGAGAAAGACGCAGATCCGGAATCCCCACCCGTGATTCCGAATGGCGTTGAAATCAATCCGCTTAGAGTATCCGTCGTTTAATCACTTTCTTACTCAATTTATGATCACCCTCCACACCCTGGTATGTACATACCTTCCCATTTTGTGGTTGTCAGCGGGACTCATGCTCGACGTAACTCCAGCGGCGACATATGGGAAGAGTTGGCACGCCCTTTGCGCGCGTCTGCCTTGAAGTCCAAGGTTTCGTACTCGATATATCCTTGGACGTACTGTCATACCCGGATCCAGGGTTTATTCTCGCCAGCCCTGTGGTCCTGCATCCTGTCAAGAGTCGTGCAAGCAGGCGTGGTCAATCAGACGACCATAATTTGGTAACGAATTGATTCGGTCGACCGTCCGCGAAGACCTGGACCCAAAAACTCCACTGGCACATGGTGATCGTACGGTTTCTCGAGTAAGTTTTCAAACCTTTCATTCGCGATGCGCAGCCATAGCTTTCCGAAAAAACCCGTGTGTAGTTTTTTTTTCCCATTCCATTCCATGCCTTCCACGATTGCGATGACTTGACTTGCTTGTGAGATCATTGGACTCCCGGTATCGGACCTTGTCATCGCCCGAGTCGCCGCGTGGTCGAAAGCAAAACTGCCATCATATCTAGCCGACCTTCTCCACTTCATCTGCAGTGAAATTGCACTGCTATCGGACTTGTACCCCTTCATTCATGTCGTGGACGTTCGGTGGATTCGCGGTGGCTTTCGGCCAGCGGCTGTACTCGCTTGTTGGCGGCATCGCACCCGCGGGACCTGTTTCCTTCACTGCTTGTCGACAGTCGTCATCGACACCTCTGCACTGGGCGTTCATGCCGCATCCGCGCGTTCATTCATTCCCGCGCACGGACGCCAAAGTCGTTGCCTCGCGGATGATGCATGGTTGATACCCACTCCCGGCGCAATACCAAGACACAATTCTGGAGCAATCTTGCCCCTATGGTCTCCGCACCCCTCGAAGCTGTACCCCCGGACGAACTTCAAGAGTCAAGAGTCTTGCAGGGTCACGCTCCTATCCTGTGTTCTAGGATCGGATGATTCCAGTGATGATCTCGTGTTTTGAGCCATAAACGTGAATTTCTCGATGCAAGCATGATCAAAAGTCTCCGAACGAAGCTTTTTTTTGCTGGCTCATATTGCAAACCGCGGTGTCAGTTGGTCGAACTACCAGCGGTTCGATTGCGTGTCGCGTGCTTGATGATGTTCCTTTCGATACCCACTCCGACTCCCGATCGTCCCCTTTGATCTCATCATACAAACAGCCTTTTGCAGCCTTGCAGCTTGTTCCTGTGACGTATGACGACCGTACGTTCTTTATCCACGCTACCCCATTCGCCATTCATTCATTCATTTCTTCTCCGCCTCCGCTTCAACCCCGCCTCGACAAGATCAAAGGCTTCGCGATGACGACGTGTAGGTGCTCATGGTCATGACGCGGCTTTGTTAATACTCCTGACACTATCTACCCGGCATCCGGCGATTCCTCTCTTTGTAATCACCTCGAGGATACCTCGTTCTTGCCTCTTGACGGGCTGAGTATGAATGCTCATTGGTTCGACGGGATGAACCGGGAAGGATGTGGGTATGAGGGTTGATTCGCTCATTCGAATATTGACGCTGACGCTCATTAGCCATAGGTTGTCGGACGGGTGTACATGAAACGCAACGCAGTATGGCATATGCTGTGGTCAGAACTTCTGTGAAAGTGAAATGTATGTGCAAGGTATTTGATATGTTTTGTGGTACGTTTTCGATCGATCGAGGCAATGCAGGGATATGTACTAACGAGATTTAGACTGTGGCCCCCTCTGTCTGTACGTCTGATCTTCTCGAGATTTCTTCAATTCGACGGGACTCTGAGTCTGTTATCCGGCGCAGTCATGGTCGTGGTGCGGAGAGTGGAGGAAATGCCAATTCATAAACGTAGTATGTGAGTCCTCGGGCTGTTTCATGATTTTCGATGAACGTGGACCACAGGTATGAGGATCCAGAGAATACCGGACTTTGTACTTCCGGGTCGGGGAACATGCGATCTCCACGGCGGGCGCTTGAAATCGAGAGGCGGGGAAGCTGGCTGAACGCATGACATCAGTCACATCTGCAACAGCCCTTCCTTTCTTCGATTCCTTCCTTTGATCTCAGGGTACACGACTAACGAACTCAACGTAGTGATACGTACTGAATCTATGAATAATGACGCACCTCTCCATGACGTCACAGAAGGAAGTAGTTCCATCTAATCACATTAGACCGTCGTGTCATGATCTCATATTTCCCACCTAGGCGAGCCTGCAGTCCTGTCCATAATCTGATAATCGCTGCTCATCGTCCGTGCTGACGTGAGTTGCCCTGATCGTGTTTTTTCTTCAGAGCTGAGGCTTTGCACGGGAAGAATCTGGCCTCGAGGTTGAGCTCGAAAGGTGCGTGCCTCAGACGGACCGGACCGTTCACAAATAGAAGGTTACTGGCTACATCCGATAATCTGATATGGTTGGGCGTATGTGCTGGCTTCGGCTTCCTGCGGCAAGCTATTCTTGATCTGGTAGGTACGCTGAAACATCTACGAGATTATAACTCTACTGCGTTATCTTACTCGGTCGAAACCCAGGCACAGTCTCCTATCTCTTCCCCATAGGATCACTCTGGTTTGACACCTCACCGAAATGACAGACCAGATTCAGAAGGTGAGCCATTATTGTATTGGAAGAAAGACAGTTCTAACATCCGTTGCCAATTCTGGGTGGGCGCGTCGGGGGCTTGCCCGCATTTGTGCGAATCAGGTGTTTCTTTGTATGCTGCCAAGCTGATCATATATCCTAGCCCGGTGAACGAACATTGAATCATGTTTATTGGTGGGGGATAAGCTGGCGGTCATTAATCTAGGTGCTACCGTGTTGACCGGATCCGATGGAGCTCCCAGACCACTATTCCCCTGGTCGGTCAATGATAAATGACGTTGATAGCGGGGATGAGATTTTATGTTAGCGCGAAGCCCCCTGTATTTCGGTTTTGTGGCTGACTCGAGTGAGACAGAAGCAGCTGCTTTTGCATGGGACTCGCCCATTGCCACACAGCCATCGTCCGGGGTTCAAACAGATCGTGAACGCATTCCTTGCCTAACACCTGTTTTTCTCGTGACATCTGGACGTTTCTCTGTGCTGCTGTAAATCTGTGAGATGTGGGCGACTGACATGGACGAGTTCTATGAATAAATCGCACACGTGAGTAAGCAGTTTTCGCGTGACCTCGTCCGACACCCATCGGACGAGTACTGTACTGTCATGTTAAATTGCTTGTAAGTAAGAATAGAAAGGGCTTGCGTGGCGGTTCGAGTCGGTTCCTGTCAATTCCTTCCCGTGGTAAGAGAGAATTACAAGACTGGATAGTCGTTCAGCGCTCTCGATGCTAATTGAGGTATCATGAGCGGGATTTCGTAAACGAATGCCATGTCAATGAGTCTCAATCGGTGCCATGCTTCCGAAGTAAACGTTAAACACTCAACTTGAAGCACTCATCGATGCCCGTAACGCACGGTGCGTTTCCAGGCTGCGTAAGGACATTCGACATATCGTCGACTAGACAACCCGATCGTTATACGCATGGCCGATGACAGAAAGAGATGACATGTCAAAGATCACAAAGCTTATATGACGAATTCCGTTACAGCACGGGTAATCATTGACGTTCGGGGACAATTTAATCACCCATTGCGAGAAAACCAGAGGTACCTTGGCAAGGTGGAAGAATGGTATATATTCACCCAGTCAGTGAGATCATCGCTACGTCCCTGTCATCCCCCCTCTAGTTGGACCCTTCCGTTCTCCTCGGAGCTGAAAGTAACCAAAAACCTAGCTCCGTTCAACTTGATGTCACCCATGGCGACGACACAAAACGAGGTACCTCAGGTTGTCCAAAAAGCAGAACCAGGTGCTTCATGGAGAGATACGGAAGAACTTGTGTTGCCCAAGAACCGTTTGGGCATCGTTTTCTTTGGTCTGATGTGCACGATGTTTTTGGCGGCACTCGACCAGGTGAGCATGGAAATATTTCCTTGGGTCATCGTGCGCATCTGACTGTCTTATAGACAATCGTGGCTACGGCACTCCCCACCATCGTGGCCAAGCTTGGTGGTGGTAACAGTTACAG
>JBBPRJ010000384.1:0-10503 GCA_038092975.1 Chalciporus piperatoides | reverse complement strand
ATGTGATGCCCGCCGCACGAATTTTAGTGACCGCGAGTTATTGATGGACGCTGATGTGGGGAATAGTTTTAAGCGGTGTCCTCAACGCGCACAAATGGGAGGGCAATAGTGGATACGGTCGACGACTCCGCACGGTGTGAAAACGCGGAGAATGCTACGTGGTCTTGAGAAAGTGGACGTAAGGCTCACCTGAAGCACGTTGGAACACGGCCGCCCATGGCGCCTGGGCAGCGGTTGCGCCTCATCGATCATCCGTGCTATTCTCAGACCCTCCACCCTCCACAAAACCCAACAGTGGATCCGGTGAGGTCAACCACAATTCCAGCACCATGTAGGGGAATCGAGTGCCACTCTCCAGACATGAAGGTGTTGACGCGTTAGGTGAAATCGCCCAAGATCAGATAATAAAGCTCATCTTCTGGAGACATGTATTGAATCCAGTCGACGTCCAGTCCTATAGACGACTACACACTAAGACGGCACCATGCAACAACTGAGTTTATTGTGCCTGTTTTGTATGGTTGTCGGGATCGCTGAGCCTGTGCACGGGCTGAATGATTGCTGAATGTAATGCAGATGGTCTTGAAAAAGTGATCTCGAGATGAAAAGGAGTGCTCTAGTCAACGACGACCTTCCCACTCAGGGAAGAGCTCGCGATAATGGCTCCGGGTCGAAGCTAATGAGTGAAATGCGCCACGACGACCTTGCAACCTTGCCCGGTCGAAGCTCGAGCATTTACTGAACCTCGTGAAAGTCGGACAGAATACACTAGTCGTCTCGGGAGGCACGCTGGCGCTGTTATCGCAGTTCACGCTCAAGCATCGATCTGCTACGTGGTGAATATGCCAAGCGATTCGACGTTTTGTCGCTCCGAACAAGTGATTCGACGCTTGATTTATTAGTCTGATCCAATAGACATTATTCGCTGTCAATCTCTGTCATTCCGCTGGAGTACAATGCATTATAATGATCTGTCCCCCACGGAAGCATTCAGAGAACTGCCACATAAGGTTCGAAGTGACAGCGGAAAAGGATCTTACACAAAAAAAAATACATTTCAACCCCACTACCCCGCCCACGGGGCGCATTAATGAGATCACTCCTCCTCCACAGGTTCGGGCAGAATCGGAGGGACAGGCACCCCTGATCACTAGTGAGGCAGGCCATTACATGAGGATGCACCCGATCTCACCCATGGTGTGATGAACAGACGAATCAGTGGCTGAGGTTGAGCTGTGTGTAGTGGTAGTGTTTCCCGAGTTAGAGATGGTGCTGTGGTTGCTGTTGTCGGTTAGAGCCTGATCTCCGGTGACATCGTTAAAGGTGCCATGAGAGGCATTTACATTCGAAGAGTTCTGGAAGAAAGGCATGGGAGGTATCCTGAGCAATCACTACGAAGATTGATGGTGGTAGTAATTCAACCTGGGTGGCAACAAACAGAAACAAATATATTTGTTCAGACATCGGCACTGCCACCACAACACAATGATGACTACAACCACCACCATGATCAACCCCCTCCTCGACACTACACACAAACTAACATTCCCTATGGCCCGCAAGTCAACTCGCAAAGTGCCCCAAGGTAGGGCACGGTCTACCACTCCAATACACCATTTGACTGCAATCAAGCAGCCATCCATCAGGATAGCACGCTCAAAACGTCAGCATAAGCGAGAATACCACAAGCGTCAATCAAGACGACTGGCATTTGCAGCTCACCGCGAGAAACGTTCAGTATGGGCTGAAATTGCCCACGATACGCAACGGATCGTCCTTGGAGATGGCAAGTACGTCGTACAAGCAATCATCACCAACTCCCATCCTCGCCCTTCTCCATCGGTTTTCCAGTATTCCAAGCCAATGGGTATACTCAACTCCATGGAAAACCCGTCGTCGGCCGTCGCGCAGATGTTTTACAACATCGCACCGCAAATCGTCATCAGCAAGCAGGGAACCACGTTTTATCCACATTGTTCGCCTGACCTAGCCAACTGGCGTGGGTTCAGGGCATCTTCACCCATCTCTAATCCCAGTAACATCCGATTCACGACCCAGTCTACCTTGACTGCGGCAAGACATCTAATCGCCGAAAGCCCTCAATTCATGAGGCAGTCACCCAATGCATTCCCTACTTCCTCCGTGGGTATCCTATCCTTTGCGTCTGCTAAGCGACCAGGTGGTGGGTTCTTGCATGGAGGCGACGAGCAAGAGGAAACCATTGCACGCTCTACATCACTTGTAGCTAGCTTACACTCTGAACAAGCAAAGGAATTCTATCGCACCCATCGCAAATTCCTGAACGTTGACGGCGCAGGCCTTCATGACCACTCAATGGTCTACAGTCCCGGCGTTGTCGCTTTCCGTAGAGACGATGATGACGATATTGATGTAGACCAGGTGTCACGTTCTGGTTCGACCATCACACCGTATATCGTCAACGCTCTTTCAAGTGTACCTGTGAACGCTGCGGCTATTCGACAAAATTACCTCATTACCTCCTCCGATGCTCATGTCTTTGAGGACGGTATACGAACCACGATGCGTGATCGAATGGCACGCGCCTTGCGCATCTTCGAAATGCGTGGCGACCGTGCTCTCGTGCTTGGTGCGTTCGGGTGCGGTTCCAGCCAGAATAAGGTCGAGATGGTTGCCGAACTTTGGGCCGAGTTGTTGGTTTGTGGGAGTCGGGAGGGAACAGAAGCAGGAAAAGAGGAGACGACGTCAGCCAAATTCAGTGGCGCGTTCGAAGAAATCGTTTTCGCAGTCCCTGGCAAAATATTTACACCCTTCAAACACGCTTTCGAGATGAAGGTGTTTGAGATGGAACTCATAAAAGCTACTAGTGAGTAGATGAATAGCGTTTGCCAGTTTTTCAGAGTTCTGATAGCCTCCAGTTCGATAGTGTTTGTTTCATACGTATTTCTATCTCGTCCTAGTCTTTTGATTTGTACCAAGTCTCGTATCATACCCTCGAAAGTTGTACGATCTCCCCTAATTAACTTATGTACGCCGATGGGATGCTACGATTCTCGCTAAACTTCGTACTCTTCATCATCACCTAGTGTTTTACTTTACGCATGTCAGTCTCGTAGATCACAAGGACAATTATATATTTCCCTGTCGCTGCATCGTGACACTGGCTTCAGTTGACCATCATGTCGTCGCTTCCAAAGATAATGATATGCGGTACGTTTGAACGATGCTCTAATCCCCCCCTCTCAAATGAACTATTAATGCCATGCAGGCAACCCCAGGTGGGCCCACGATGAAATAACCGAGCTTTTCAGCGGAATCGCTGAAGTAGTTGTGCGTTGGCATCATCTCAGTAACCGATATCGTACATCCTTTCATAACCTCGATTTCGGTAGGTCGACGATGCACCCGATCGCGCCGAGTTCTTCTCCCGCTTCCAACCTGGTGGATCATACGAAGGGACTGTCGGAATCTACCGACGAAACATATCTGCGGCACGCATTGGCATCTATGACAAAGATCTCATCGCAGGGCTTCCTCCCAGTATAGGATGGATCGCTCATAACGGTGCAGGATACGATCTCGTCGACGTTCACGCCTGCAAAGCCAGAGGTATCCGCGTCTCAAACACCCCCGGCGCCGTGGACGACGCAACTGCCACCACAGCCTTTTATCTCCTCATTTCCTGTTTTCGTCATTTCTCGTGGGGAGAACGATCGCTTCGTGCGGGGACGTGGAAGACGCCAATCTCGTCTGCGTTGACGCATGACTTGACTGGACATACGATCGGTATCCTTGGGTTGGGGGGTATCGGTTTGCGACTCGCACATTTGGTGCGTGCGTTCCCGATGCAGGTTTTGTATTATTCTCGTCATCGGAATCCGGAGGCACCAGAGTGGTGTGAGTATGTGGGGAGCATGGACGAGCTGTGTGAGCGTTCGGATGTGTTGAGTATTCATGTGCCTTTGAGAGAGGGTACGAAGAATCTCGTTGGGGAGACGCAGATTAGGAAGATGAGGAAAGGGAGTGTTATCGTGAACACTGCCAGGGGCAAAGTTTTGGATGAGGAGGCTGTCATCCGAGCTCTCGAAGACGGACATGTGAGTGATTCATTCAACACTATATTCGTGTCGATCTGAATTTATCGATCTACTTAGTTGGCGTCCGTCGGACTGGACGTTTTCCCTGATGAACCTCAAATAAACCCTCGTTTGCTCGAGTTCCCGCAAAATATTTTGTTGCCGCATATTGGGACTCGCACACAAGACACGGAGAGGAAGATGGAAGTCCGCGCACTGACCAACTTGAGGGACTTCCTGCTCCTTGGCTCAGGAAAAGACTTGGTGCCAGAGCTCAGGTGACTTGAGGGAGAGAGGTGTTACGGCGATGTAAGTTTGATCTGCGAGGGACAATACCCTTCTCCACATCCTGGTTGTTCATACCAAACCTCTACGTACATGGAGTGCTATCGTATAAGTATGTAGCCTTGACCAGCATCTTCCCACGAGGCGGGAGGAAGGAAGAACTTGCTTTTCTGAATCGGAGGTTCGGACCGAACCACCAAGGTGATCGTCCGGCGTCCGCATCGTCCTGCTGACCCATTCGTACCGGACAGGCCGAGCAGTGGGATGTGATATTCCGGTCGATTTTCAAGGCGAATACAAGTGAGTTATCAACTCACACATATCATCCATCTATCCCTTGCTTTTGTTGAGAGCTTTTGATTTCTGTTCTTCAAGATGGCACGCCAACCTCGTATTATGCTTTGCGGTGAGAAAAGATATGGGTAGGAGTTACCATGATCGAGGGAAGCTGATCTCTCGCGTTTTCGCTAGGCAACATCATCTGGGCTCATGAAGAGGTTAAACAGCTCTTCGATGGCCTCGCCGACGTTGTGGTGCGTACCCATACATATCCATGTTTCGAAACCACCTTCTCAGACCTTGTCATCCGAACAGCTGATGGACGACACCAACCGTGCCGACTTCCTCGCAGGCCTCAAGTCAGGAGGAAAATACGAAGGCACAGTCGGTATCTACCGTCACAACACCTCTGCTGACCGTATCGGCGTCTTCGACAAAGAGGTCGTCGGTGCTCTCGCTGCGATGGGTACCGTCCAGTGGATCGCCCACAATGGTGCTGGGTACGATCAAATCGACGTCCTAGAATGTGCTGTAAAAGGTTTGTTTCGCTCGTTCACAACACACGCCATCACCCTGTTCTCATCGATCCGGAATCTTATTTTCGTGGATAGGCATCAGCGTGTCCAACACCCCAGGCGCAGTCGACGATGCCACGGCGACTACCGCTCTTTACCTCGTCATCTCCTGCCTTCGTCATTTCTCCAAAGCCGAACGTTCCCTCTACGCTGGAACGTGGAAAAGTTCCGTCTCTGCTCGCGACACACACGATCTCACAGGACGTACCATTGGTATCCTCGGACTTGGTGGTATTGGTCTCCGTCTCGCACATTTCGTGCACGCATTCCCCATGCGTGTCATCTACTACAACAGGCGCAAAGTCGCTGACGCCCCCGAGTGGTGCGAGTACGTGGAGAGCATGGAGGAATTGCTTAAACAGTCTGACGTCTTGAGCGTGCATGTCCCTTTGAGAGAGGAGACGGTGCATCTCGTGGGTGAGAAAGAGATCAGGACGTTGAAGAGGGGAAGTATCATCGTTAACACTGCACGAGGGAAGGTTATCGATGAGGAAGCGATGATTCGGGGTTTGGAAGACGGTCATGTGGGTGTTTTCTTTCTTTGGAGTGGAGGACTGAAACTGATTTGATGTCATTCGTCGTACAGCTTTCCTCCGTTGGCCTCGACGTATACCCCGATGAGCCTGCGGTTAACCCCCGTTTGCTCACGTTCCCTCAAAACTGTCTGCTACCCCACATGGGTACGGAGAACCAAGACTCTCAACGCCACATGGAGGTCCGCGCGCTCACTAACCTGAGGGACTTCCTCACCGTGGGCAAGGGCAAGGATTTGGTGCCAGAGATGCGAAGCAAATTGTAAATTAAATAAATAATGAGATACGATTAGATGATGGAAGTTTACCCGTTTAAATTCACCAGTACGGTATCTGAGCGATCTCTATGAAGGCAAGGAAGAAAATTCATAGTTGTGTCCGCAAGATGATATACAAGCTAAAAACTGCGCAATTGTGGTATAATAGGGTATGATCCGATTTATCGACCGATGACTGGTATCGCGACGATTTATAGCTTCGCGCGTGGCATCACTTGTCCATGTCCAACCTCACCCTTGGCCCTTTCACGAAGTTCCCGACGCAAAATCTTACCAGAAGGGCTAAATCCACCAGGCCGTCAGAACACGAGTAATCAGGATGAAGACAAACATCTCTCACCTCTTCGGAATTTGCGGAATGAGAATCACACCACCACGCAACTTTTTGTGAGCCGAAACACGACTTGCAGCCCATTCCTGGACCTTGAGTGCGAATGAGACAGACTCCCGTTCGGGGATGGACCGGGCGGGCACGATGTACGCTCTGTCCATTCAACAAGGCGAGTTCAGAAGAGTGAAACCGAGGGATGAAAGAGGATTCAGTACCTTGGCAGTTCAGTCGCTTCTTCCTTGCTATCCACCCCAACAACAGCGGCGTCGGCGATGTCTGGATGCGAGAGCAGGAGAGATTCTAGCTCGGCAGGAGGTACTGACCGATGCAACTGGTGAGCCGAGCTACATATATGCGCATGTCGATGTTACGAACCTTGGAAACCCTGAAATGAGGACGGTAAGCACCACGAAAAGTTGGTTACAAACCAGCGCGCCAACCCACCTTGTACTTGATAAGTTCCTTGCGTCTATCAATGATCGTGAGGAATCCCTCTGCATCACTGATCGCAATGTCCCCGGTCTTGAACCACCCCTCAGGAGTGATCGACGCGGCGGTGGCAGCAGGATTGTTAAGGTATCCCTACCGTGACCCAGTATAAGTGGCGTGTCAATACGAACGACACAAATACGCACCTTCATGATGGTGGGACCTCTAACCCACATCTCACCAGCACCCATAATGTCGGTAATCACCTACAAACACCTACCATGAGGCTATATACGCGAGGAGGAACGCACACGATATTACCTCTCCTGCATCCTCGCGGACCAGTCGAACCTCAAGGTTAGGCAGGATACGACCTACGGAACCGATGTGTGTATTGGCATATTCGAGAGGCAATACCGTCATCGTTGGGGAGGTCTCCGTGAGGCCGTACGCTAGAGTCACGGTGTTAAGTCGAGATGCATGCACGATGGGCGGGAAATCAGACAGGTTCACACACCTTGTCCAACGACGACCTTGGCACCGACTTTTTCGAGACGTTTCCTTACTGTTGCCACGAGGTCGGAACCCAAGGGAGCAGCGCCCGAGTACATCATACGAATCGAAGTCACGTTGAACTTCTCGAGAGCTGTCAACAAAAGAATTAACCAACGAAAGAAACTAAATCAATCCAGAGTGAAGGACGTTGCACAGAACCATATGGATCGTGATCAAATGTAAATGGCAGGGAAACGGATGGACGTCATAAAAATAAGGAGATAACGCTCACCATCATGACGTGCAAATACAACCAACATTGGGGGAACGACCAGCACGATGGTAGCCCTGTACCTGTCTACGGCCTCGCAGAACCTCACCGGATCAAAACCAGCTATAACGACAGTCGGAGCGCAAAGCGAGAGAGGGAAGAGCACGAGTTTGATTGCCCCGTAGATGTGATAGTAGGGCAATGATCCAAAGAAGACGTCTGGTTGTTGACCTCCCCTACCCGGGGGTAACGAGGGCGTGAGGCACGGTGTCATTCTGGGCCAAGCAGGCCTCAGAATTTCAATGAGGGAAGTCAAATTGTAGTGGGTCGTTTCGACGCCCTTTGGCTTGCCGGTCGTTCCGGAGGAGTAACACAGGTACACGGTCTCGTTCGATCGATCACCGTCGAAGCTGACTTCTTCAGGAAGCTCTCCCCGACCGAGCAAACTTTCGAGTTGCGTCAGGTTCGACAGTCCGCTCGACTCGGCATCTGGAACCCCGGTCAACCACTGCGAAGTAGCCAAGACGACCCTCGAACGAATATCGGCCTCGGAACAACCACATGACTTGAGCATGTCCTGGACTACACCCACGAGAGTAGGGTGGACGAAGATGAGGTGGGCGCCTGCATCGGCGTATTGATGTCTAAGTTCGTTTGCGGTATAGGCACTGTTGGCTAGGGTCGCACGGAAGCCAGCAGCAGCAGTGCCGTGCAACATGATGGGCCAGACGATGCTGTTGGGTGAGAAAATAAGGATTGTGGGTGCACGGTTTGCATCGTTGGAACGCGCGAGCGGTGCTGGGAGGTTTTGGAGTGAATAGGCAAACTGAAGGGCATAAGAACGGAGGGCGCCGCGTGAGATGGTTGTTCCGGTGGCTGCATCAATGAAGGCTGGGGAAGTAGCGGGGAAGCCTCCAACGAGACCTGGGGAATCTGGGGTCGTCCAGAGGAGATGTGTGAAGATTGACCTTCTGAACAAAGGCACGGAGGGGTGTGGAGAGGTCAGAATGACATCGCCCATGATGGGGTCGTTGACGATTCAAGGACTGGCACGCAGATATCAACGTCCGGCTCAAACGGTGAACTTGTATTTAAGTGCGCAATTCACACGCCGACTACCGAATGTACTATGTATACAAGCTCTGAGCCAACGAGGTAGTCTATTGTATTAGGCTTTGGCTGGGTAAGTTACGACATCAATGTCCCTTCGCGCCGACTCCAGCAGGACGCGTTCGACGCATGAGAATCCTACGACAAAGGGCAATCCCCGCACTGTCACTTTCGGGCCATGTCCTCCGTACAGGTAACCTAATCTAATCTTATCATCACATCACCGATCAGACAACCGGATGGCAGCACCGGAGCCCGGCCTGGATTCCTTTTTGCGAAGCGTCCATCACTTCGAATTCGGTGCTGCTCTCGTGTGCTACTCGATCGACCCAAGGCCGCAGTTCGCCAGCCGAAAGACTCATATAGTAGGTGATCTCTCCAAGTCCCACCATCTTACCATCGTCATCCAAGTAACATTGCAAGGATCACAGGTCCAACCCACTTTGATAATCTCAACCATCCCAACCATGTCTCTCTTCCTGTGCGTGGATTGTGGAGGATCGAAGACCTCCGTTGTCATCTGCAATCGCAAAGGTGACATCCTAGGGCGTGCCCTCGGAGGTCCCTCCAATTTTTCATACATGTCCTCTGCGGACTTTGCACAGGTGGTCGGCGCTGCCATATCCGACGCACTCAAGACATCCGTCTCCCCCCCCTCCACCGAACCAGTACCTCTTCCACCCAAGGAAGAGCTTTTCGCCTCTGGTTGGTTTGGCATTTCCGGCGTCGACTCTCCTGGCGCTGTACACAGCGCTGCTGTCACACTCAGCGCCCTTCTCAACATCCCCATTGGCCCACGACTTATCGTCGCCAACGATACCCACCTCCTTGCTGCTCCCCTTGGATTGCACACGGATATATCCCACGCCGTGACCGCCATCGCAGGAACAGGATCCTGCGTCGTATCCTTCACGCAACAGACCTCTGGAATGCACACCGAACTCGCTCGCACGGGCGGGTTAGGCTGGATCCTCGGTGACGAGGGTGGAGGTTTCCACGTCGGTCGTGAAACCATCCGAGAGATGATGCAAGACCTCGCATGCGAGTCTCTTGGGATGACTTCCATCCCTCGAAGCAGTCTCAAGGCCAGAGTGCTCGCTCGATTCGGAATAACCGGAGAAGAAAACGCGGCGGAACTCTTAATCGCTGTACATCTCCCAGAGTTGACTGGAACTGCTGCGACGGCACCCGACGTACCTGCGTACCTGCTCGTCCCGAGCGAGAAGCGGCTTTCACAGCTTAGCCCGCTGGTCTTCGAGGCGGCGTTCAAGGAGGGAGATCAGTTTGCATTGAGGGTTCTGAGAAAGACCGCTGGAGAACTCGCTGATCAGATCGCGATGTTGTGTTTCGGTCCTGGAGAGGATCTCACCCTAAAGCCCAGGGGAGTGAAAGCTGGAGATGGCATCTTGTGTTTCGGGGGCAGCCTGGTCGGCATCGCTAACTACAGGGAACTCGTATTGGACGAGTTGAAGAAGAGGGGATGCGTTTTCCGATACGTCGAACACGTCAATGACGTTGCGGCCGTTGGAGCAGCTGGTCTGGCCGCGTTGGGGATTGGGGCAAAGGACTGAATCATCGAACACAGTGAAAGCTGTCGTTGGCGCTGTGGTTACTGATTTATGGTTTATTATGGGGCAGAAGGAAAAAAGAACGCGAAGTACATTAGAACTACGTACGCGACACACACCGTGAAATAAGACCCAAAGTCGATCTAGTCGTGACACGAAGGGGACTGAAGGGGATCTGTCGCGCAGTGCCTACTGTGACGGTAAACTCTCGAAAGGGTTGCAACGTCACACGGAAGAGTAGTCACACCAACAGACGGTTCTAAGTCCTGTCTTATTGGAAAACTAACTGCCCTC
>JBBPRJ010000383.1:0-10505 GCA_038092975.1 Chalciporus piperatoides | reverse complement strand
GTTCGAGGCGTTCGTACTGGCGTTCGTATACCACTCATCCAATGGCGCTTTCGATAGAATTGACGTGGAGTTCATTATAGCGACACTCACATATGGCGGACTCCGCTCACTAGAGCCACAGGGATTTCCCAAGTAATCTTCATACACAGTTAGATCTGATGGAATGGTCAAACTCGAGGCTCAATGGCGCCGATCCTTGTCCGGCATACATGTCATCGTCATGTCATCGTCAATTGTGTCTTCGCAACTTGATAGCGCTAGGAGAAGTTGCGACGCACGAATGCTCGAAGTACTTTCTCACTATGCCAGGTGGGTGGGACTCTTTCGTTGGATCGCTGGAAGCCTGCCGTGGCCGACGGCGGGAAACACTGAGACGGGCGGGCGAACAGAACGGGACCAAGCTCTATACGGGGGACTACGAAGTACGGGTACAAGAAAGGCTGGCTATCTCTACGAGCGGTAGCGGGGTATATGTATCGTGCACGTGACTAGTAGTAAGCACTAGGCTTACAATCGCCCCACTGGGAAAGGGAGAAGATGCTGCGGCCCATGAACGTTTGAACTCCAAGTTCTGTCTGCCGACAACCGGCGTCGCCATGGCTACGCTTCAAGCTCTCAACAAGTACGGAACGACTGTCTTCTACTACAACGACTGAGGAGGCCTGCCAGCGAGTAGAGTCAACGGTAGATGTCAGTTACTCGGTAGGTGGTTCTCTGCAAGTGGTAAGTATGTCCCACGGTGTTATCGTGAAAATTTGAAGTCTCTGACTCGGAGCCTAGACTCAGGTTCAATTGCTTCAAACGGACGATCGTCGGGAAACTCTTCCTTCTGTGCAAATATGTCACAGACATACAAATCCGAGCCCTTTTATTAGCTGTGGATAGGCTCAGAGCGCCTGGCTATTATTACTAGTACTAGCAATGCGCTCAGGTCTCTTCCCCTCTTCACCAGTGACCACCTTGCAAGTACCACGACACCGACACCTACCATCCGAGTCCCTTTCCCTATGTCGGATTCAACAAAGGAGGAACGTATCGAGGAGTTCCTAAGGAAGTCACTCCTAGGGGACGAGCTTATCAATACCCAATTCCATCTCTTCTCTGCGAAATCGGTACCAGCAGGCAGAGTCACCAAACCTCGTTCCCTATGTGCGAACAATGCTCTTCTCGCCAAGAGCTCGAAATACTTCTTAGATCGTAAGTGATTCTTCTGTCAGCCATGGTTGGTTAATTCAATGGCAGACTAGTACTAAGTTCGGATATAAATCCCTCTGACACAGAGTCGTTGATCGACATCACTACTGACAATGACGTTCCCCGAAATATTGGAGTCGACGACTACGGCTATGGGAGTGACAGTGATCTCGACGTCGACGAGGATCTCGAGGTGGAGAAGGATCAGTCTACGACCACAAGGATGTCCTCTCACGTCCAGCCAACAAGACAAACCAAGGAAGACGACGAGTAAGTCGCACTGTGATCTGCTGGGTTGTCGCCTAAGCTGTTATATAGACTGTCCGAAGGTGGTTCTGAATCGGATACCTCCGATATGTTCGTTTTGAGTCCGGAAGCTCCCAGATCGGATGAAGAGTTCGGGACCAACAGGCGGGAAAACAAATCAGTCCTGAGTAGCGAGACTGCCGTCGAGGAAATACGAGGTAACATGGCATCGCGCAAGTATTCGGGAAGTCGACACATCCTCGTGAAGGATACTGCTTTCCAAACGTAAGCTTTCCCTTCTATTCTCAGATAGACCCGGCCACTGAATGAGGCTCTCGGCACCAGGTGGTACACGCTTCTGAACTATCTCTACACTGGCAAGTTCAATTTCTTGCCTCTCGGTTCGACACACACCGGATCGCACTCGAACTCATCCTCAACGAGCTCCCTCGACGAACCTAGATGCTCGGCTAAGAGTATGTATCGTCTCACCAGCAAGGTTGGTGCGAGGGTTGTCTCGAGGAGTCGTAAGCTGATTGGATGTGCCAGGTTGGGCTGGATGATCTTCGAGATGAAGCTTTCTCGTACATTCGGAGCAATCTCACGGAACACAATATTCTTCAAGAGCTTTCATGCAGTCTTATGTCGAGGTGAGACGCAATGCAGCAGAGTTTGACGTTCGACGCTGTGAGATACTGAAGCGAATCGTTGATTAGGTATCCTTCCCTCCTTGAAATGGAGCTCGACGTGTTCTACTCTCACATCGCATCGCCTCCTGTCGTCGCAGGTTTTCCTGCCCTCGCACAACGCATCGCCAACGGAGAACTCGCTCACGGGGTCTGCCATTGTCATCGGCATCCACACAAGGTTACTAACAGAGCCCCGACCCTCAATGGCGGAACCATCTCGACCCCTTTCAAGTTGGTTTACAGCAAACCCGTCTGTTTTCAATCTGCCGCCAGAGAAACCCTCTCTACCTAACCCAGCATCACAGCCATACATACCCTCACTTTCAGCGCCGCCGCCTTCTCCCAACCCATCCGCAACAATGTCCGTGACATCACGCGATGCAGCAGATGATGCACCTCTACCTATCTTGCTCCCGAAACCATCGCAGTCGCGTGCTCCATCAGCAACGCAGCCGTTAACGTCCGGCTTCTGGGGAAAGAAGAATGACATCTTATGACCTCCGTACTCCCCGTCCCCTCGCACTCCCAACTCCTCTCAAAGGGCTTATTGTGGTTAGTTCATTGTAGGACATGTCATGTTTGGCGTCACATGTGAATTAGTGGGAGATATTTGGGGTTGAATTGTCATTGAATACCCTTGGGGACTTGGGAATGGCCCCGGCCCCGATCGTAGAAACACGAATCAATGATATTCACATTGAGATTGAGATCTTGGCAGATAATTGCCATTGCGCTCGACTCGTGTGGTAGACCAAGACGACCAGGTAACTGCCACTGGTTATTCGAACGTTCAAGTTTGTCAGAGTTTGTCACGTTCCGACCGGCGATTAAAATTGGTTTGTTCAAGTTCAAGTTCTAGTTTGGGATGCTTCACTGCAATCGCCCTGGACCAGAGACTCTCCAAGTTGCTTCAAGTTGTGATGTCAAGAACGGTTGCCGACGAGAGAGGCGGGGACTCGGAAGGCGACGATCCTGTTATCGTTAGCGGCATGTTCATGGCAAACGACAAGATATTGATGAATGTCGATTATGATAACAACGCTCTCGACAGAAATATGGCCCAGAGGTTTAAAGAGCAGGATTGGCTACCTAGCTCTCAAGTCACTGTGGCGGTTACTGTTGGACATGTCATGTTCGACATACTCGACCGCGTCAATGAGTACTATGATCCTCCATTTCACCATGACTCTCTCAAGATCACCATCTATCCAAATTTGAACTGTAAGTCTCATTTATCATCCCCAGATATCTTGTGTATTTCTAACGATTTACCCAGCGGAGGAGATGGATAAAAAGAAAATGAAGTCCGTTCCCCGGTTGGTCGTGGTCTTTAGCCCGAAAGATACCATTCAAGTTAACGAGCACAAGGGAAAGAAAGGTCGGTCTTGCTTGAAACTAAGACGCTCTCTTTCACCAATTCTTTATCAAGCCAGAAAAAAGAACAAGAAAGCCAAGGCGGTAACTAGTGCTGACGTCTCCGCACTCACGCCGGAGACCACGTTGGACTCGGGAGATCTGCCTGAAGCTCCGGTGGCTCCAGGCAATTCCCCCGACAGCGATGACGCTCTCCAGTCTTCCTTGCAGTGGCTCAAAGACACAGTCGAGGGGCTCAAAGGTAAGCTTGCAATACTGAGGTTGAATGGTTCGTCACCGCGCCTTAAGGTTCCATCACCGCTCTCGAAGCTGCCAATACAAAGCTCGAACATTCCAATGCCGAGCTCAAAGCCACGCTTGATAGCAATGTGGTATCACTGACGAAGGTAAAATGAAATGCCCCTTATAAATCGTGTTGCTAAAGACCTCGTCAGGTCAAAGCAGTTCTGGTCCCTATCCACCTTCGTTTCCTCTTGGATGCGGGCAGAGATAAAATATGCAAATGCCTCGATGTGCCGTGGAGCGCTCTTGAGGCTGCCGCAGCTGCACGAAACGAGAGCCTGAAGTCTCATATCGATGGGCAGCGCACGAGTATTCCACTCTGCCCTAGCCTGCTTGCCCTTGGCCTCCTGTGTGAGCCCAATGTCATAAGAAGGGATGGGAACTCGGCTGCTCATACTGCAACTGACAATGACATCGCGGACGCAGCGTGGGGCCAAGAGTTTGGTATGACACGGGAGCAACTGGAGGAGATTTACAAACTGGTGTATGAAAGGGATATTGATGTTGAGCAATTTGATTATGTAGCCTGACCGCTGTACTAACGATTCGTTCTTCGTCGCCCAACTTTGTTATACATACCTTCGGAATTCATCTCTTCTCACGGAATTCACCTTCGCCAAGCAATGTGTACCATTGTGCGTGCCGTGGGGTTACTACGACTTTCATTCAACTTGGATCTGGGCAATGATTTCACCCTCAATGTCTACGTTCGACATCCATCGAGCGTTCATCGTTTCACTGTAACCATCCACGTCGTTCCACGCCTATCACCGGGTTGAGTTGGTGAGCCTCGCACTGGTTTTCTACGGTTCCACACAACGTGGGCTCAAATCTCTCCGCGCGGCTGTGGCGTGAATACAGGATGTCAAGACTCGACATATACCTCTCTCTGTGACAAAGTTTGCTCTCGCCTCAACCTGTGCTGTGGCGCCAATCCCTGAAGAATTTTCTGGGCGTAAGACTGTGCTTTGGTTCCTGTGTCTCTTTTCTCCGAACTCCGAACTCGCCATGCTGTCAAGGTATCGTTACCCCGGATCGCTGTAGCTAAACACGTCCAGACCCCTGAAGGACGTGACTGATGGCAAGCCCAGCATGGAATTGGACAAGATCTGCGGCATATGTGGGTGCGTGTCTACCATAGCGCTTCCTTGCGATCCAGACCGCGTGGATCTCTTCAGCGCCGAATACCTAACTCGATGATCAAGGTTGAGTTAGAAGCTTGGTCCCCTGGTCGATTAAAATGACAATCTGATCACAGGGTCTCGTCCTCCTTATCCCCCCCCCTCCCCCCCTCTCGCTCTCTTCCTTCTTTTCGATCCTGGAACGCTTCGTTGAATTGTTGACGATACGTTCGATGACTCGATCGTGGAATCCCACGCCGCGAGTTTTTGAGAATGATGGCAACGATTCGTAACGATGTTCAGATCAGGGGCTATTTTGTACGTGTAAGTGCTCAGCCAGTCAACCCCATAGTATAAGATGTTGCAGGGTCGAATGAATCATTGTGTTGGCATTCATGAAAAGGGTAGGCCCGGGTGATGATTGCAAATGACAGGACTGACAGCGAGAAGCGCGTTCGACGATATCATGATCATGATGTATTATGGAGCATGCGTTACATGTGACACATGGACATTGGACAACGTCTACCGACCCCTTCTCTCCAACGGACAGGAATGAAAAACGTGCCGACAAACACCACTAAAAGGTGTACGTGGCGTGTGGAGTGAGGTGGGGGCCCGGGATTAGGTAGCTGTGGTCCAGTTCCTCCTTAGTGGTGGTGTCAACGCAATTCAAGTTCAAGTTGTCAGCATATTACCTGTCCGAGTCGTGCCACTACCGGCTTGCGGAGTCGCTCGGCCTGTTGAACTTACTGGCGGGCTAGAACAACATCCAGAGTCGAAGATCGTCGTGATCTGGGGCGCTCGCAGTGGTCTCGAGTCCCACCTGATCGCCCCAGATCGAAATCGGAGGTGAACGGATCTGTACTTGGCCGTAGGTCGCGGAGAAGCTAGATCGTGAGTACGTACACAGTACGGGTCAGTAGACGAGCGTTTGATTCGTCCAATGGTACAGTATTGCTGCAACCGGGGATGAAGAAGCCGAAGGAACGAGAAAAAACGTGGTGGGATTGTAAATGTAATACACTCTCTCACTCCACAGTTTGTCAACTTGCTAATTCGTCGTACCGGAGAGCTTCTTCATATTCTTCAGTTTCTCTTGGGCGTTTCTATCTCGTTAACCGTGTCCCCGTACGGAGACATGAACGATCGCACCGGCGAGTCTGGATCGAAGGTAACCATGCTCGGAGGCACGCCACACAGTCAAAGATAGTAGGAAGATGGAGGTGGGAGTGAAACGAGCGTTTTTCTACGCCTCCACTTGATTGCAAGAAGACGCGATGGTCCAAGATGACTGCAACTCGATTCTATGCGGTGGCGGACGGTCTCAGATGTTTTGATTTGGAACGACGAACGCAAGTCAAATATTTTAGTTACCGTTTCGTGCTTACGCCCTTTTGCAGGGTCTTTTTCCCGCATTCAGGAACGCCATGATGTCCGCATTTGCAAATTGACGCCCTAGAGAACGGGACCGGTGTCTGCCTTGCCAGAAAGAGGAGTCTTCGACCGACGGACAGGATATAGGTATCGCGTCATTGGACCAACAATTTTCGGACGCGGAGGAGCTGATTGTTCAGAGGGCCCCCTGTGGACCCAAAGGCTTGGCTTCGTGCTTTGAATGGGTGAAGGAAGTCGTTGGGGTGAGTGTCCGCTGTCAGTCATGATACTGATACACGTGTGATGAGATGCTTCGAAAAAGCGGCGTACATCGTACGCGGCTGCCTCGTTCATGGCTCCACGCAAACAAACAACCCAGGCGGCCTGAGGACCTATGGTGGAAAACGTCGTGAGTGTGGTGTGTTCCTGTTGGAGACTGAACTGCTGAATTGGCACGAGGCATTCCCAAGCAAAGCGCCAGCGTCTTCGACCGTGCAACGTGCAACGTGCATGACGGGGATCCAGTCCGGTGGGACGTTTGGAGTCGAGACTTGAGGCTGGCGTTGAGGTTGCCAGCAGGCGTGTTTTCGTGTTGCCGTCCTTCTTTCCCCTGGTACGTTTGTAACCCATCAAGCCACCAGCGATGGGGGATGGACACCCTGACCGCGCCACCATCAAAGTGATATCTCCTTCTGTAGTAGCAGCACCACGTGATATCGTCCACAGAATGTATCCCTCCCTCTGATGAGTGATCATTAATGTGAGTGGGATACTACTATAATATCGCTTGGATATAAATGTTGAAACCGAACTTAAGAACGAGACGTTGTCACTGGTTGGCTGCGGTGCTAAGCGTTGATTACAGATCTCGAAAAGGATAATGTGAGTGTACAACACGAGGCAGACAGACGCCTTCTCTGCCTAGCTGGACTCTCTGTAAGCATCGGGTTGACAGACAGGTTCTCTCGTTTTGTACGCTTTTAGAATGGACGACCTTACTGTGGACTTTTCTCTCTCGATCGCAGCTATATTTGAAAAGGGCATATCGGGCGGGCGAAAGTCATGTGTGCGTACATCTTTGGTAAGTCAGTGCTTGGGGGCTGTACTTGTCAGTGTGAGGTGCCTCGAGCGTTGGTTAGGGACCAAGTACCTTGGATACCGTGCGCAACTACCTGAGTTGATGATAGACAAGGCAACGATACTTATGCCAAGGGGTTCGTATAATGAAGAGATAAGCGATCTCGCCAACACAGCACAATCAAGTTCGGGGTAAGTCCCAGGTATTCCTGATGAGGCTGAACTCACGCGGTCATTTCGCGTCTCCGGCTGAGGCGAGAGGCTGCCTCGAGGCAGAGGAGTAGTCCCGTGATCCCAAGAAACCAGTCCAGTGAGAAGCGATGACGAACGCGCTGATTCTTTCCTAAATTAAATAGCTGATTGCGGAACGAGAGACAGGAACGGGCTCAGGGTTAAGGGTTTCATGGTTTCATGGAATTCGATGGCCGGTTGGGTGGACAAGGAATTTAGCCCTGCAAATATTGATGTGTGCAAGCGACGGTGGTGAGAAGGATGGAAGTCGAAAGGGGTAAAACTGAGCAAGAATAGGGTATATGTAAGTGTGCGGTTCTTTTCTACTTGAGAGGTTGTTGCAGAAGTGTGCGTGCACCAAGGTAATATGGTGACGAAAGTGGGATGGGCTTGATGGAGTAAAGATTAGCAGCTCCATTCTTTGCTTGCCACGGCAGAGACTGAGAGCGGTGTATAGTCGGAGTGGTACACGTGTAGGGTGAACGAGGCGTTTGCAAACAAGACGAGTTGTGGTGGTACCTGCTGCCGTGACCATCCGGATGCGGAACATCGGGACGAGATTGGCCAGAGGCAGCCAGAGGTGACGGCCATAAAAAGAAAATAAAGAGACTCGCCAGTCAACTGGGCTGGATTAGCAATAAACGGACGTCCACCGGGTTCTAGCGAGAGAGAGCAGACAGCAGAAAGATACAGGCCGCCGATCAGAAGAGATAGACGCGGACATTTATTCGATTATATTTTATTCTAGTTTTCATCGTCGGGGTTCAATTCTGTCAAAATTTTGCAACGTGCGCGCAACTGAATACGAAACCTTTTTTTGGGTGATTCGACTGCTCCAGTAGCTCTTAAACTTCTCTCCTCCTAGCAATCACGTCCTCACGACACTTGATCGTCTCGTCCTCACCGTATCCTTCTCTGTTCATGCCAGCCATTGTCAACCTCAAGTTCAAGGTAGGCTTTCCCTACTAGCTTCTTCCTACTCTCTGTCACACAGCTTCTCAGGGTAACAAATCCTTTGTCGCGTTCTCAAACTTAGCCGACTCCGAGTCTCTCACAAAGACATGGAAGGTCTCTCTTTCGATCGCTTCATTTTGATCGCCCCTTTTAATATCATATAGGTCTGCACCAAGGTGGCTGGCTACCTCGAGCAGGGCCAGCGGCTCGAGAACTTGAGCTGGCGGCTATGGCACTTGCAGAATCTTATCGTCGACTCTGACAACGCAAAATCGAAGAGGGAGTTTAGAAAACTCTCGAAGAACATGGGCGACAAGTTGGACAAGGAGAAGGGAAGGTCCGTGCCTCATCTCAACCCTCACCCCTTACCCTGACTCACATCTCCCTTAGGAGCATCGAGGAACTCGAGGCACCAGACTTCAGACGCAACGCCTCAACAGATCTCATCCGTCAGCGCGCTGTAGAGAAGGAGCGCAGCCGGGAGGCAAGCCAAAACGCCAAACCCGGTACCATCAAGCGTATGCAGTTCACTTTCTCTGTCGATCAACCCACCCCTGCCACTCCCAACGTCGCCGTTTCGAAGCCAGACCTCAAACCCTCTGCAGAATTCAAGGAAAACTCTATACGACGTGGCCGACAGGCCACTCGTGCCCAAGTCGCTGGCGGCGAGGGCAATCGCACCGACTCGGACACCTCTCTTGGCTTCCGGAAGCGCAAGAGTCCCGGCACTTCTGACGACCAGCAGCCCCTTCGCTTCCCATCCTTGTTCTCTAACGACTTCTGCCCTTCTGCATTGCTTTCCGCCCAACCCTCGCTTTCTAATACTATGAACTACGGAGAGGATGTGTTGGTCACATCCTCTCGCGGCCTTAGCATCCTTCGTCCCACCATCGAACTCCCCCTCGACGAACTCCTCAGCAACGTCGATCCCACAGAGGATCACATGGCTTCGCCTTTCCAGGGTCAGCATGACACCCCCACGTCAGAATCTGATGTTTTGATGGAAGAGACATCCCCATCTGGAAGTTCTCGATCAGAGTCACAGTCCTCCCGCAGCGATATCGATACAACTGCCACCACGCCACCCCTTTCCCAGATAGTCAAGGAAGTACTTCCGCAAACCATTGCGCCGACTAAGCTCGGCCCAAGCGCGGGAACTCGGGGTAATGGTCCAAACAGTCGTCCCAATCTTACCGTGAAAACGCAGGGTGCTCCTGCAACACGCTCGTCCGGCCCTAGTGCCACCGCCACCAATGTGAGCCCAGTAGTCTTACGTGGCAATGGGAATTCCGCCCCTGGCGGAGTCAAGGCCGAGTGCTCGAACTGCGGTGCCACACATACGCCCCTGTGGCGTCGGGGTCTCAATGACGAGTTGAATTGCAATGCTTGCGGCTTGTATTGTAAGCTGGTATGTGTTTCTTGTAGCGATACATTCGACTACGAGAGCTTAGTCTTCCTCAGCACAAGCGCCCACGACCCAAGAGCATGCGCGCCAATCATGGCGAGGGGCGCACTCAAGCTGCCCCTCGTCCGGATGTGGTTGACGTCATCGGTGGGTCCCCCCGGTACATGCGACACACCACTCAACTCAGCGGCGCAGTCGGCACAGCTCAATGCTACAACTGCCACACCACTGCGACGCCGCTCTGGAGGAAAGACGATGAGGGTAAGACCGTCTGCAATGCGTAAGTCCCACTTCCGTGTCCGTCTTCCGTGAATGACTCATATTTCTTCGCGGCTATCATTAGATGCGGCTTGTAGTGAGTATCACGCACTTCAATCGTCATTCCTCGCTTAACTCTTATTCTCCCATAGCTATAAATTGCATGGCTCAGCGCGGCCGATTTCAATGAAGTCGGACGTTATTCGCAAGCGTTCGCGCCACGATGCTCGGCGTGCCGGACCGGACTCGTCCGACACCCCGTCTGCTAGCCCTGGTGCTAGTCGCAGGACTTCCCCA
>JBBPRJ010000382.1:0-10525 GCA_038092975.1 Chalciporus piperatoides | reverse complement strand
GTAATTAGCAACCTGCAAGATCAACAGGATCTTTAGTACCGTCGTCTCGAAACAGCTTCCCTTCTTTGATCCCATCACCATTTCCACGTGCAATCCCATTCGTTATTCGACTCCCTCTCAACGGGAAAGCTCATCCCACGCAAACGCGCTCGGGACAAGCCATGACAATCTGAGAGAGTATCCTTGTGAAATACCCCGAATCCTGTATGTTACAATCCCGAATTGTCAACGAATCGTGGTAATTTTCCACGGTATGTCAATGTCACCCTCTTTCCATCTTTGCATCTGTGTGTATATTTGACACGCATAAAAAAGAGTCCCCAAATTTACTTGCTGCCATACATAACTCATGTCAGATCTCGAGCTACTTAACTATCTCAACGCATCGACCTCGTTAAGCGCATTGCTTATGGAAGTTTGAGTGCGTTATGGGATGATGATTGCGCCAGTTAAAGACTCGGCGCAGGCTGGCGCTGATTATCAATATGATGAGAAATTGTGGCGAAAAACGCATTCTATAGCACACCTGCGGCGCCAGCGCACCTGCGGTACCAGAGGAACTGCCCCAGATGGTCCTGACTCTCCTTGACTGCCCAGAACATATTGGAAAATCCCGTCATGTGACACGAGGTACATTGCACGACATAAAGGTACCAGTGACAAGCTGCCAGGGACAACTTATATTCAAGTTCCACCTCAACCAAAGGAAGGGCTCAATTGTATAGGCATGTGGCGTGACGAGCTTCCCAGTGACCGGTCGCATGATCCGTAGCGTCTCCTCGAGGGGGTGTGGGATGAGCTGGGGGTCCAGGGCTATCTACGCTGACAGCCAAATTGCCATTTGTTGTGCTCGACGATTGAGCTTCCCTCGGGGTCCATATTCTTCCGACAGGGGGGATGTGGCCTTCTGCAGAAAGCACCCGTTGACAGCTCGTGCACCGCTCAACGAACAATCCTCGGTAAGAAATAAGCACGTTCTAATAATGAGGCGACGCCATCAGTCAAAGATGCGACGGCACCATAGTCTGATTACTTACAATCAGAGTCTGAAGCGGCACACGCGGATGTGAGGATATCATCTTGGCGATGTGTTGAGTAAGTATTTGAAAAGCGTGGTAGTCTGACTGCTCATGTGGCAGCTTCTGCTCGTCAAAGAGCGATTAGCGATGAGATAACTGACGAGAATGTCAAGCATACCCTTTCCCTCGGACCAAATGCGGTGACACTTTCTACAACTAGCTGGTCCTCCAGATTTGTAAATATTAGGGATATGTATGTGGTCAGTACATCGGATATCAGGAAACGGAGTACTACGGGGATCGTGAGCTTCCCGGAGGAAATTGATGGAGTCCCGCTCTTGTGCGTGGATATTGCTGCTTTAAGTTCATCCCGAAGCGTCTCGGTACGTGACCAAATAGCCAGCTTGCAATCGGGTAATGGCGGTCCGTCTACTTCAGTGGCCGTGGACATTTTGAACTCCGGAAGGGTTCCTCGATTGAAGTCGCGCACAAATCCTACGAGAGACTCGGCTCTGACAGGGGGTGGATCATCTTCAGGAGGTGGGAAAAACGAGGAGGTACGTGGGGGTGAGGGTATGTAGGGTTGAGGAGAACCAACAGGAGATTGTGGTCGTCTACTTAGACAGGTGAATTCGCGTCTTGCTTGAATCTACCGCACATACGTACTTCCGCTTACGATTTTCTCTTCGAAAAGACAAGCCAAGTTCACTTTGATCAGTTTGTTCACTGGCACGTGCAACGCGTAGGGCTTCTTGCACTTTCTGGGAGGAGAGTACCCCCAAGAAATCATTTAATGCGCGAAAGTCGTGAGCAGGCGTGGAATTGAAAGTAGCGGCGAAATCGCGATCGACTGCCGTATCGAATGAAGGAGTAAAATCTGCGAGTGGTGAAATTGATGGTGGTTTGAGAAGCAAAGAAGGGACATGTCGGAGTGCTTGAAGACGATTGTGAACGTCTGTGAGCGTTTGAATGCGGTCCTGAAGACTCGGCGGGGGTACAGTCTCTGAGGTTGTCGTGGACTTGGTCATTGTATACTAGTTGCAACTTGCCACTGCAACCGACTTGGCGTTGCAGTATGTGCGTGGCTGTGCACCTGACCCACTCTGTGTAACTTAGATCTACCGTACATGCTCAGGAGACCACGTTCATCTACACAACATACATATCCGGGATCCGGCGATCCTCATATGTAAAAAGTACGTCCCAGCGGATGTCGCCTTTTTTTTTCTTTTTCAATTTTCCAACAGTGGTCAGCATCATGTGCTACGCCATGGGGTTGTATGTCGTCCCAGGATGTCCTGAAGTCCCCCTCCCGGTATCTCGGCACTCTTGTCCATTACAGTTTCCTCTTCGAGCCAACTTCGAGCCAATGATGTCCCTATCCCTTTCTTCCCTTTACCATGCCCCTGCCTAGGATGACACGTATCATGCTTGTTTTAGTAACTAAAGCGGCGCATTACAGAGTCTAACCCTGTCTAACCTCATTAGATCTCGGTATCCTCATCGGACAAACTCGTGGCACCGTACCTCTCACGGGAGAATGATTATGACCCACTGACCATGTCTAACGCGTTCCGCAAGCTGTATCAAACGCCCTTAATCGCCACCAATTGACATTCTCCAGATGGCAAGTTTGCTCCATCTCCTTGATCGCCTCATCTCCCATACTTTCGGTATGTACACACACATCTATCCGTTACATGTGACCGAAGGCCCATGTCTGGTGTACACCTTTCATCTCTCCGTTGTAGCAATCGCGGCCGGAAGCGACCGTTTGTCGCTTCGTTTGGCGTATATGGGATGGTGAAACACGTTACAAAATATTGGAATACGTCTTCCAAGATGATATGAATCTTGGCAAAC
The DNA here is from genome assembly GCA_038092975.1 of Chalciporus piperatoides. Lineage (NCBI taxonomy): Eukaryota > Fungi > Basidiomycota > Agaricomycetes > Boletales > Boletaceae > Chalciporus > Chalciporus piperatoides. The sequence continues at coordinate 7,643 of JBBPRJ010000382.1, read as the reverse complement.
GATATGCTCGCTATCGATCGGGCATGCGATTAGATTAGATTTCCCTTTAACGCTCCAGCACAGTACCTGTCGGAGTCTCGGAGATCATTTGATCGATGACTGTATCAGGGACTTGACGTTATGCAAGAGTCCAACGGCAGTGATGTAAGCACAGGCAGCGTTAGGTTCCGCCACTTAGAGGAGACCCATCTTGCTGGACGCAAGCCTCAAAAAAAATGCGGAATCCTGCAGGGTATTATAATATTTATGGCAGCGACGACCGCTACGTAGGTTCGGAGATAATGACATCTGACCATCCGGGGATCTCAACTATGGTGTAGTCCTAAGATCCCTGAAGAGTATGATGGAAAAACTGATGAGAAAGGATGCCACGGCGACAAACCACTGTGGGTACCTGAGAAAATAGGAACGTACACGACGACGGAAGATGTACTAGCTCTAACCCGTTCAAGTCGTGACTGCTATGCTGACAAGGCCACACCACTTGCGATTTATCTCGCCAAGTAGAAAACATGCGGTCGGCTCGCCACATCCTGTGGAAACGCAGAAACAATAGGCGCTCTTCAAAGTTCGATATGCATCTAAGAACGCCTTCGTGTCGGTGCATTCCGCGGGCACCTTGAACTGTCTTGTGGTGAACTACGCCACACGAATGGTGTGAAACGGCTTTCCATCAGGGGCTAAACTGTTGATACATACCTTTGCTTCACTGCCAGTGCTGGATTGGATCCATTCCTCCAATCCAAGTGAGGTAAGGACAGCCTGTTCTCGGCCAGACTGGAAATGTCCGCTTCCCAGCCATATGCCAATGTCAGGGAATTCACCGTCTGACGCCTCGCTAAGCGGTCCTGCTACGATGCTGTCAAATAAACTCATCCGGGAGGCAGCCCGAGCCCCTGACGTGAGCTGCTTCATAAACTCCACCGATTCTTCATCGAGCAGAGATGCCCCCGCAGCAACGAGAGTGTCAACGGAGGGTATGAATCTTGGAAATGATGAAGAAGTGTCTGGGACACTGTAGAGCGTCCGCAAGGTGCCGACGATGGCACGCTGTCCAGGGTCGCTGATAGCGGATTGCAGCGATAAGCCTGAGGAATCCATCATAACTTTGTTCAGATTTTTGGAATTGAGTGGGTCCACTGAGTGACTGAGGTGAGTGACTGTGTATGGTCACCAGAATACGCCTTGTCAAATTCGTGCTCGTGTCGGCATGCGGCACGCCGAGTTGGACCAAGTTGGATTCGACTCGGGATCGTGTCCACAATTCTGATCTTCCAATCATGATGGATGATGATTGTCCAATGGCGGTTGTCCAATGGCACACATCTGTCCGGGGAGCATCCGTACCAATGATCGGAAGCATTTCTGTCGGCGTCCTCTGTCAGCGTCAAACCAGATTCAGTATCCAGAACACGAGAGAATACGACACGCTTTCCGTTGTCATCCGTCCTCTTCTTTTTCTGGCCAGACTTTCTGATTGGACCTGGTCTCCGCTGTCAGCGTTAGTTTGAGCCAACCATATTCTTTCCCAATGGCAAATGTCAGCAGGTGACGTCGATTCGACTTTGTGAAATCTTTGTCTAATGATTGGACAATGATTGGATACAGCTTCGTACCCATTTCAAGACGTTAGCTTCATCGCTAACTTCATCTCGACAATTCGGTCAGTTCGATATTTCTCAATGCCAACTTGATGTACGCCTGCTTTACTCGATCGGTTCACACGCTCGATGGTAAGGCCTTCAGGAGCGCTCCACGGACGATGTGCCGTTCAAGTTGATTACCGGTTTTTTTTCCACACCGACTTCACTCAGGCACGCATGGCAAGCACCGGATACCCTGGCCATGGTGACCCTGATCACCCAGAGTTCCCTTTGTGGCAGCCACCGCTCACCCCCGCTAGGTCTTCCGACTAGCCCCGTATGAGCTATAATTCGCTCCCCGGAGCAGAGCTGCCTCATGATGACGTGGTTGTGGAATTGCAGCCCTTGCAAGTGCTTCCTGTCATTAAACCTTGACTTGCCCACTGAACATTCCATTAAACTGGCTATAGAAACCTAACTGACTTACCACGGGGGGGAACTCGCGGCGCAGCAACCGACGTAAAATCACGCTTTTGGACGACATATGCACGCGAAGCTGGCGAGTATGACGCCGAGTTTCTTGAGAGATACATGAGCGATATGGACATCGTCCTGATTTTTGTAAGCCACGTTCCAAGCGCTTTTGGTAATGCCAAGTCTCAATCCCCGCAAGGCAGGTCTGTTCTCTGGTGTATGTACCGGATTTCTGGCGGCGCAGTTCCCCAGTCTCGGGGCTGATCAAGCAGTCATCACGAATCAACTCCTGCAAGAAATATTGAACACACTGAACAATAACAACACACGTTCTGGCCAAACCATTTCAGTTGCTTCGCCACCTGAAAGTACACTAGTCTGGAGTCAATCCCTTGGCTATGCGAGCCTCTGTGCGAGTCTCCTTGCCGCCCTGCTCGCCATGCTGGGAAAACAATGGCTAAGTAATTTCAAGCGTGTAGGCCGAGGAACGATAGACGCTCGAGGGCGAAGACGCCAGCAAAAGCTCGATGCTCTGCATAGATGGCACTTGGAGGCCGTACTCGAGATTCTTCCAGCACTTCTCCAGATATCCTTGTTCTTGTTTGCGATTGCTCTGGCTGCGGCTATCTGGAGCCAGAAACGGATTGTTGGTTCTGTCATTGTTGCAATGACTGCCTGCGGCATCGCCCTCTACATTTCAATCATCATCTCCGCTCTCGTTTCCTCAGAATCACCCTTCCAAACTCCTCTTACACGATTACTCCGCAGCATCGGTCGATGGTTGCCAAAGTTCTCCAGCTCTTTAGACGGCAGACGTGATTGCGCCGCTTCCTTCTTTCGAGCCCTCCTCTATATACCTTTGACAATCCTCATGACTTTCAACGAAATGTCTGCCACGCTGGTTCCCAAATTAATGACACCACCCGGGAGCCAATCCATCGAAATTTTGAACGCTCCCTCCGTCAAATGGATGTTAGAGACATCTGACGATCCAGATATCATCGCAACAGCGGCGACCCTGGTGCCTGAGGTAGAGTGGCCTACCAAGCTAGACGCCTCCACCATGCTTGCCCAGCTGCGGGATACCTTCCTCAGCTGTTTCGAGGACACACAATACGGACAACCGAAATTGGCACCCCGCAGTCGCGAACGGGCAATCGCGTGTGGCAAAGCCTTTGTACACATGTACATCGAGAGACGTTGTGTCCAAGGGCGTCCCATACTGCCCCATGGGACCTATAGTTCTGGGCCACACTCGGGGCCATCCCCGCGCCCCGTCGACTTCCAGTGGTTACTCTGGGTTCGACACGATGACCCAGAGCTCTCTTTCATCTGCGACCTGATTCTCGAGCTGGTGCTCGATGTTGGAATGGTCACACCACTCTCACTCAGGGTGACCAAAATACCTGACTCCTTCCTGCAATGGCTGTCACATTCACTTCCTCAATGTTTAGTGCAACCGCAATACGCCAAGTTTTGGCGACGTCGGACATTGGATGCGATCATCAGATTGGTGGTCTCTCCTTTACCGTCCAGTAGCGTATTGGCCAATTGCCTGATGGCTGCTGGTCTGATCCTCGGCCGATCCGTTGACAGTCATGATCTTCTTGTGGTTGATAAAAGGTGCGGGACCTGATTCCTGGAAGCAATTCCAGATTACTCAGGTGTCCACAGTTTGTCTGTCAAGAGTCTTCTGGCTTCTTTGTTGCAGAAGATGCAGACCCTCATAGGGAAGGATGTCATTCGGTTGGAGAAGCATGATAGCGATAGCATGTACTCGCTTGCGCTTCTCGGCCCGCTCTCCGTAGTTCTCGAGGACGAAGAATTCCAGCAGACAGCACACGATTGCGACGCACCAGATTGGGCTCAGAAGCTATGTCAAAGTTTAGTCCAGAGCGTCTCAAATCAGCCAAATCGGCGGAAACCGAGGGAACGTGTTTGGAGCAATGCTCGCGCTGCGCTGCATCTAAGCGTGGCATCGGCCAACATCGGGTCTAACGATCGAGGGGCAACATGGGACCCACAACGAGTTCGTAATCATCGCCCACAGCCAACATATGATTGCGATTGGTTGATTGATTTCATTGATCATCACCATCGCATGTTGGATGTAAATGCGCTTTCGGACGGCTTCCGAGTCATGAGCACGAGAAATGATGTAGCTCAACCATCCAAGGTTCCTGCTTACATCGACGCCCTCGTGTTCGGACTTGGTACCGACCAGCCACTTGACCTTCGTAGAGCTGCCCTCCGTGCCGCTCATGCCGGACGACGGGAGTTTGCCTCGTTTGGTCCCGATACAATGCCCGGGGGACTACGTTCAAGGCTCTCAAGCGCGCTGCGATGGGTTGTCCAAGCCGAGCTCGGTAATGCAGAGGCAGACATCGAGCTGGTGGGGAGACATGACCTGAGGTATCTCCAGATAATGCTAGCATTCTCCTCGAACACGCACTGGATGGACCAACTATGTGCGGATGGTCATCTGCGCACTTGTTTGTCCATCGCTCGCGACTTGGAAACGTTCAAGTTTTTCTTGACAGACCAGTTCGCGGTCTACCTTCTGGCGACGATATGGCTCCTACGGACGCATCCCACCAACCGAGACCTTGCAACTGATTTGGAGCTATCGGACGACCTCTACCGGTGGCTGTTTAACAGCGCATGGAATTTCGCTGCCAAGTCGCACCGACTACCGACGTTCTCGGACTTCCGTGTCCAGGACGTTATACATCCCCTCGAAGAGTTTACGAGGCAGCGCATTAGGCGAGACCCTGGTATGGAGACGGAGGACCTGCAGGCCCGAATGGCTCGTACATTCCAACACTTGACAGAGAGGACTAGCTCGACCAGGTAGTGTCGATTGGTTTTGGAAGGATATGATAATACATTTCTCCTTTGGAGAGAGCTCCGTAATAACAAGGTTTGGACTACGCTGATACGTTATGTGGACACAGACGATGAAAGGGTACATATCTTTATTTATCTGCATGTAGTAGTATCTTGAAGTTCTTACTGTGTGTGACAAGATGTGACAACCGGCATCTCGCGTTTTTCTTACGAGGGTGCTCGGCCAATTTGCGACACTAGCAAGCAACCAGCAAGCTCAAGCCAGTGGACCCAAGTTTGACCAAGTCTCATTGTCTACAAAGTGATACGCCAAACGGAACCGAATCAGATTTTATGTTACGGTCAGCAGGAAAGAATGCTGCGCTGAACAGGTATGCCACCACCAGAACGTTCTTCTCGGCTCGTTCTCAGTCGCAGTGGACCAGGTCCAAATTCATTACCCCAAGCATGCATTCGTCCATTCGTGGCGCTGTCTTCTTACCCAGGCAAAGAGTCGCATACCACGTCGTTTATTGCCGATACGCATCGACCGTCCCCTCAAAGTCTACAAACACTCAACCATCCGATCCTGATGTCCCTCCTCCAAGTTCACCCCCTCGAGGAAATAAGAAGATAGAGTTAAAACCCGGTCCTGTAAAACCCACCACACTCCGGCCAGAGTCAACTTCACCTCCATTGCCTCCTCAGACGACAACTTCGTCCTCCTATTATGGTCCTCCTCGTCACAGCAAACCACCGCCACCCGTCGATTCTTCCCTCAGCGCGATAGCTCTTGCGAAGCAGGATATTACAACCGCTGCGGAGCGTGGAGTGCTCGTGCCACCACCAGAAGATGCTACCCCTGCCAGACGATTCCTACACCAAGCTATTCAACTCTTCGTGTGTATTCATTCCTCCCCCCCCATGCCATGATTAATACTCTTTTATCCAGAAATTCTACTTTAGGGGTCTCAAAGCAATAAATACGAATAGACAACAGGCGGCTTCAATTCGCGCTCGTGCAAGATCTGGTGGCGCTTTACCTTCTCGGGCAGAAATGCGTTTCATTGCGACGTACAAACAAGACGTACTTAAGTCAGTCTTTCCCGATGAATTGTGTGCTGAGCACTGATTTGGCCCTTAGACTCGCGCCGTTCCTAGTGATCATCCTTGTGGCCGAGGAATTACTCCCTTTCGTCGCGCTCTATGCACCGCGCATGCTCCCTTCGACGTGTGTCTTGCCGGGGCAGCGGGACCGTATCGCCTCTAGAGCGCGCAACAAACAGCTTAGTGCACTGTTTGGCCACCGTGGCGTATTTGAAACTATTTGCTCAGAGGGCAAGCAAGTCGGCTCCATTCAATTACAGAACGTTCGTAATCTGGGCGCAGTGTGCAGGTATGGTTCTGGACCTTGTCACGGTTATCTTGATCGCTTATCATTTCCATGCAAAGTCTTCTCGGGCTGCCAGCTTGGGGCCCAGATAGCCTTAATACCTGGCGGATACGTAGGCATTTGAATGCTATCGCCTCTGATGACGAGATATTACGACGCGAGGGTCGTGGTCAGCACCTGACGGCAATTGAGCTTGAAGAGGCTTTACTTGAGCGCGCAATGTGAGTTCTGTCATATGCCACATGGCCCATTTAGTGTAGCGTCTGATCTATGACGAAAATTCAGGATACCTCACCCTGGAAGTTCATCGGATGCCCTGAGGGGTCACCTGAATTGGTGGTTGGACAATGCCGAGGCTTTGCCAAGTGGTTCCAATCCTATCACCAGACGTTTGCTGATGATTGGGTTGGTTGGGTCACAGGAGTAATTTCGTATTGCATTCATATCAGAATATTAGCGACCCTTTCCCTTGTAGAGTGTCATCATAATCGTAACACAGCTCACTCTCCTTTTCTGCTATACATACACCTGATCATCGTAGTTTGCAAACCCTTATTATATAATGAGGAGCTGTTATCTCGAGTTTAATCCCTCAGTGCCATGCTATTCACGAGGCGCACTCGTCGGCAGTGCTATTCGGGAGGCACCACCACCACTTCGACGTCGTTTAACCCCAAAACATCCACTTGGTTTTCCCCAGGCACAAAGTTGCGGCATACCAAACTTTTGTGAGGATACCGGGAACGAGACAAGAGAGAAGGCACACTTGGGTTGCCAACCCAAGCCATGTGATCTCCGAGGCGAGCCATTGACCATTTATATCGCGTACAGGGAGACCCCAGTGCGGCGACAATAGCCAATTCTTCCAATGCGGGTGGCCCCAACTGATCAAGCAGGTCCGACAATCTTGCTGGGGCTCCAAAATCGAGCATGTCCTTGTCGAGGCAGACTTCGAGCCTTTGCAAGGAAGGCGCGACGATTCTGGGGCTGTCCTGGGGTGGTAGACGAACTCGGAGAGAGCCCCGGGTGAGGGAGAGTTTGATGCTGAGGTGACGGAGGTTGGGAAAGTCTTGGAAGAGGAGGGCGAGGGAGAGGGTCATGTTACAATCAAAGCTGAGATGTGTGATCTGAGGGAACATGGTAGGGGGAATGACGCTCATCGATGACTCTTCTCCGGTGAATGTGATGCTTCTGAGATTCGGAGCAGCGATGAAACGGGTACGTGCCTCCAACATGCGAGAACCGTGAAGCGAGATGTGGATAGATCGTAGTGTGGGCAACGCTGTGCTTTCGATGAAGTGAACGAGATATCTTTGGTTGACGCTCAGGGATAGATCCCTCAGGTGAGGACTATGCGCGATGGCAAG
>JBBPRJ010000381.1:0-10528 GCA_038092975.1 Chalciporus piperatoides | reverse complement strand
CGACTCTACGTCTTCTTGTCGTCCTTTCGCGCGACCACACCGTTGCGTCTGATCTCATTAAACGCGACGGGATTTCTCTAATCCTCAAGCACCTCAAGTCCCACGGAGGAGCTGGTAGCTATTCCTACGTTGCCATCATTCTCCGACATGTTGCGGAGGACACCAATACTTTGCAGAGCACCATGCGCCAGGAGATCAAACGTTTCCTCTCTCAACCTCGCACAAGAGTCGTCGATGTCTCCAGCTTCGTTCGTAACTGCGGTGCCGTTGCTCTCCGGAACCCCGAGTCTTTCATCGAGGTCACGCAGTCAATTTGCCAGCTCCAACAACCATATTCCGCAATCCAGCACGTCAGTCTGAAGCCCGAAGCTTTGGAAGAGTCGACAGCAGCCGACCAGGAAGCTGCCAAGCAAACAGATATGCAAGTCGATTCACCCACAGATGTTCCACGGGTGCCATCCAACGAGGCGTTGGAGTCCACTGTTCATTTCCTCATAAGCGAGCTGATGAAGACCTACAAAACCCCTTCAGAGCCTTCTGCGGAAACTGTCGCCCAGTCAAGCAAACAGCAACCCACACCCGCGGCCCCTGCTGAGCAAGCGAGTACCCACTCACCGGGAGTTCACCCTCCAGTCGCCAACGAGCAAGAGCGCTTTGCTCACTGCTGTTTCCTCATGCAGTGCCTCTCGGAGCTTTTGTTCTCTTACGACTCGTGCAAGCTCGCATTCTTGTCCTTCAACCCCAAGAAGCACCGCCAACAAACCCCCTCGAAAGATGGCAAGCACAGGGCAACAGTTCTTCACTCCTTCCTCTCAGAACTCGTCACATATGGGACCGTCGCTGCCCAGCCCGATGCTTCTGCGAAGGCACGGCTACACCTGTGTACTTGGGCCATGTCGGTCCTAGTGGCTCTATGTGTTGATTGCTCGCCAGGCGCAGAGACAAAAGAGTTCCCTGCTGACCTCGTTTCGGTTCGCAAGTTGGCTCTGGAGGCTATCAGCAGGGCTATCAAGGAAACCCCGCCATCTGAGAGTATGGATAGCAGATACGGACGCCTCCTTGCCTTGACAGATTTGTGTCATCGTTTGTTGACTGTGCGTTTCAACAACACTGGAATGAGAAAGCCACAGGAGGACAGCACGACGCACATCGCGAAGATTATGCTGGAGAAGAATTTCGTTGCGACTTTGACTAATGCTCTGGGCGAAGTTGACTTGAACTTCCCAAACATTCGCAACTTGGTTGCATCTGTCCTTCGACCATTGGAGAACCTGTGAGTAATCTCATACTCACACTTCAACTAACTCTAATCTCGTCGAAAGGACTCGCGTTGCCATCAAGATGAGTCGAGCCTCGGAGAAGTCCAAAGAAGGTCCAGAGGGCAAGGCTCAAAGTGTCTCATCAGTATCAGAGGACGAAGAGGAAGATGACATTGATATCGAAGATCGCGAGCGCGAAGAAACTCCCGATCTATACCGCCACTCCGCCCTCGGAATGTATGTGTCCCATGTTGAATCTCCCTGTTAAGAATATTCTCTGAACAAATGTTTTGCATAGGTTTGGAGGCGTAAGTGTCGTAGCTTAACACTGTTGTGTGAACTCATTTTCCCCCAGGAGATGGAAGATGTCAACTATACCCAGGATGACGAGATGGACGAAGGAGATGAAGATGAAGGAGATGTTGAAATGGAGTACGGTGACGAGACTAACAGTGAAGCAACTTCTGATTCTGACGACGACGATGACGACGACGACGAGGAGGAAGAGGACGAAGGAGATGATGAGGACGAATCACACGGAGATGGATGGCGGGATGAAGATGAGGAGTACGAGGAGGATGATCTAATCGAGAATGACGAAGATGGAGAGGGCAATGTTGCCGCTGGTCCTGGCGCCGACCAGGTGCTTGATGAGGACATGGTATGGCAGGTTTGTCTAATTCCAACTTCTCAGTGGCAGCTCGGCCTGACACGAGGGCTTTTCGCAGGATGTTGGCGACGAGGGCGATGCAGAAGACGACAATGGCGATGATGGGGAGGAAGAAGACGGCGGAGGTTTGTCCACATTCGATAATCCTTTACTCAAAACTGATCTTCAATACAGAGCACGTCAATGTGATTCACGCCGAGCAAGATGATGAGCCCGACATGTCTGACGAGGAAGAGTATGTTGCTTGCTTGCATCCATGCAGTTTGTGGCTTACATTTTGGAATAGATACAGGGGCGATGGTGTTGTTGATGTTCGCGACGTCATCCCCGTGGGCGCTGCCAACGAGGAAGTCTTCACCTATGCGGACAGCTTCGATGTGGATGGCTTTGAAGTGCAGGGAAGAGAAGTTAATCCATTCCTTCCTCGCCGCCGTGGACGTGAGTTCTTGGTTTCGATACGGGTGGGGCGGTGAATTGACGCGATCTTGTTCAGCTATCGATGATATCCACGTTTTCGGTCGATCTAGAAGCATCCCATCCGCACCCAGCGAAGCAACAGTTCATCCGCTTCTGTTGGACGCGTCAGCTGGCGGTGGTCGTGCATCGACGACTCTTTCTCGTGGTTCCAGACGCCAGTCACGAGGAAACGGAAATACCGTTCAAAACGAATTGATCCAGTCTATCGAGGACATCATTGGAGGGGATGCGGTTCAAGTCTTCCAGCATATTGTGAACCGCGCTGGTGGCGCTCGCGAGACGATTCGGGTTGATGTTGCCCCAGGCGCATTGGCTGGCCTTGAACAGGGCATGATCCAGTTGCAGAGGCTCACAGGTGTACACCCCAGCACTACTCGTGTAGAACGCGTCCCTCGACCAAGTGAAAGCCGTTCGGATATTCGCGGGCTCGACCCGCTCTTTACAGTCCAGAGATGGATCGAGGAGGCGAAGACCGTGAATGGGAAACATGTTTCGGAACGCGCCAACCGGCTCGGCAACCATGTCGTCCTTGCATTACTGCCAGCCGCCATTGCGGCAAAGGCAAAGGAGGAGGAGCAAAGGCGGCAAGCACAACTGAAGGCCGAGGAGGAAGAAGCTAAACAACGTGAGCAATCAGCGGCCGCAGATTCTGAGGCCACCAGTGCTGCGCAACCCAAGGAAGATGAGGCCACCGTCTCCCCAGAGCCTTCCACAGCCCCAGCTCACGAACATGCGGAAGGGGTCACAGTCACAGACTCTGCCGTCACGGACGTGGAGATGCATGATGCAACGGATGTCCCGAGATCATCTGAACCAACGACGGCTGAATCCGTTGCTGCACAAGGAGACGAAGCAGCAGGCCCTTCCCAGGCCCCAGAGCGGGTGACCGTCACGATCCATGGCGGCGAAGTTGACATCACAGATATGGGCATAGACCCGACGTTCCTGGAGGCATTACCGGACGATATCCGAGAAGAGGTCATCAATCAGCACGTTCGCGATCAGCGCGCTGCGAGAATAGAACGACCTGCGGACTCGCAGATCAGTACCGAGTTCCTTGACGCCCTCCCTCCCGAAATCCGAGCAGAGCTCATCCAACAAGAAAGACTGGAACAAGCTAGACAGGCGCAACCAGTAGCAGCGAACGACAATGCCCCATCTGGTGTTGCCGCCGACATCGACCCAGCTAGCTTCATAGCCAGCTTGGACCCGCAGCTACGACAGGTCGTCCTCTTGGATTCAGATGAGGGTCTTTTACAAACATTGCCGTCTTATATGATTGCCGAAGCTGGCGCATACCGTGAAGAAGCCCAGCAGCCGCGCAGATATCACCTTGCCGCGCGTGGCGGTCTCAGAGGAAGTTCAAGAACCGCCCCACCTCGTAAAGCTCCCGCACCCAGAGACGCCATCCAGCTCCTCGATAAGACTGGAGTGGCCATTCTTGTCCGCCTCCTTTTCTTCCCTCAGGTCTTGAAGAAGAATCTCCTTTTCAGAGTCTTAGTCAATATCTGCGAAAATGGCAAAACTAGAGCCGAACTTTTCAATCTCCTCCTCAGCATACTTCAGAGCGGACCGGGTGACCTCACCGCGGTAGACAGGAGCTTTGCCCAGATGACCACTCGTGCTCCAAAGACGCCCAGTCAGCAAACGCCCAAGGCCCATGGCAAACAAAAAGCTACCGACCTTGGCAGTTCCGCGACACTCACCAATCTTCAGAACGAGTCGGTCCCTGATCTTGTCGCCCAGCGTTGCCTCGAAGCGCTGGCGTACATCGTCGGTGCCAACGAATTGTCCTCCCTTTTCTTCTTGACGGAACACGAACTCTCCGCTGGGCTCAGAAAGGTGACTACGAAAAAGGGCAAGGGCAAGGAGAAGCAAGCACCTCAAACGCACTACCCCATCGTTCTCCTCCTCGGTCTCCTCGACAGGCAATCCCTTCTGAAAACCCCATCCATCATGGATTCCGTTGTCTCATTGCTTTCAACTGTCACCAAGCCTTTGGCGAGCCTGAATTCCGAGAAAGAACCTGTCCCCGCAGCAGCATTGAGTGGCGCGAACGACTCGGCTCCTAATGCACCGGCTGCGTCCTCAGCGTCCACTGCCCCAGATACTGACAGAGGTCAAGAACCTGACTCTGCGGGAGCCGAAGGAGACCAGAGCAAGGGTGAGAAGGAGAACGCTCCCGTGGCCCAAGACGACAAGGTCTTGTTGGCAATCCCCCCTCAAATCCCCCACTCAGTGCTACGCCTTATCGTCAACATCCTGACCATTGGCGAGTGCTCCGCTCGCACGTTCCAACAGTCTTTGACGCTCATCCAAAACTTGTCACACATCCCTGATGCTCGAGATGTGATTGCACAAGAGCTGAAAGCCAAAGCTCAGGATTGCGGACAGAATGTCCTCACCGACCTCAACCACCTCTGGACTTCTCTGCAAAACCCCACTCAAGATATCCTTGCCTCTTCAGTTGCATCCAAGTTCTCTTCACCCTCATCTGATCAGACCAAACTCCTCCGCATCCTGAAGACACTAGACTACATGTACACGCCTCGATCGGCGGGTCCTCTGACGGATGAGGCTCGCAAGAGCGAGGATGCCGAGAAAGTGCAGAATATCTACGAGTCTTTCCGCTTCACACCGCTCTGGCGGAGGCTCGGGGACTGTCTTGCCACCATCGAAGCTCAGCCCGACATGGAGCATGTTGCCACCGTGCTGCTGCCACTGATTGAAGCCTTGATGGTGGTCTGCAAATACGTGGGTCCCAAGTCGACTGCTGGAACTGCGTCCAGGGCGCTCCGGGCGTCTGCGTCGCCGAGGTCTCCTACAACTGCCAGGGAGTCGATGGAGGATCTATTCGTCACTTTCACCGATGCTCACAGAAAGATCCTCAACGTGATGGTACGCAACAACCCCTCCTTGATGAGTGGATCATTCTCTCTTTTGGTCCACAATCCACGAGTCTTGGACTTCGACAACAAGCGCAACTACTTTTCACAACAACTTCATCGTCGCCCTGCATCACGCGAGCACTATGGCACACTGCAACTCAACGTTCGGCGTGCGCGTGTCTTCGAGGACAGTTTCCAATACCTCCAAAGGAAGACCGGTGATCAAATCAAGTACGGCAAACTCAGCGTCCGATTCTATGATGAAGAGGGTGTCGATGCGGGTGGTGTCACGAGAGAATGGTTCCAAATTCTTGCGCGCCAGATGTTTGACCCAAACAACGCGCTCTTCCAGCCATGCGCGGCTGACAGACTCACATATCAACCGAACAAGAACTCTTGGGTTAACCCGGAGCATCTCTCGTTCTTTAAATTCGTCGGCCGGGTGATTGGCAAAGCGATCTACGACGGGCGACTTCTAGACGCGTACTTCGCGAAGAGTCTGTACCGGCAGCTACTTGGCAAGCCAGTTGACTATCGGGATGTTGAGTGGGTGGACCCAGAGTACTACAATTCGTTGTGCTGGATTCTGGAAAATGACCCCACTCCGTTGGACTTGACGTTCAGTGTTGAGGCGGACGAGGTTCGTGTCCCAGTTTCCTCGTGCTTTTTTTCGTTTCTGATGCCTCGACTTGCAGTTCGGAAGGAATCGCATTTTCCCGCTCAAGCCGGGAGGTGAATCCATCCCTGTCACACAGGAAAACAAGCGAGAATTCGTTCAGCTCTCGGCCAATTTCCGCTTGTACTCGTCCATCAGCGAGCAAATCGAGAACATTGTCGCCGGCTTCCACGAGATCATTCCGAAGGAGCTGATCACCATCGTGAGTGCTGATAATACTTGCGCGACACGGGCTGACGACGTTTTCAGTTCAACGAGAAAGAGTTGGAGCTGCTCATCTCCGGGACGCCTGATATTGACGTCGATGAGTGGAGAGCTGCTACCGAATACAACGGGTACACCAGCTCGGATCCTGTTATTGTATGGTGGTGGAGAGCTCTCAAGTCATTCAACCGCGAGGAAAGGGCCAAGGTGTTGAGCTTTGCGACAGGGACTTCGCGTGTACCTCTCAATGGCTTCGTCGACCTTCAGGGGGTTCAAGGAGTTCAGAGATTTTCGATTCATCGTGCTTACGGTGATCCCGATCGACTTCCGCAAGCTCATACTTGTGAGTTGTTTTACCGGCTGGGTTGTATCGCTTCTTGATGCCTGCATCCACAGGTTTCAACCAGATTGATTTGTCACAATATTCGTCGTACGAGATGCTGCGGCAGCAGCTGTTACTTGCAATCAATGAAGGCGGGGAGGGCTTCGGATTTGCATAAACATGTACCTTTGTCACCAACCATGCCTAGATCGAATCATCAGTCATGTAGTAGAAGCATCATATTTGTATTTACATTTCGCATAACTTCTTTACTGCAACATATTTCATCGTTTCTACCTATTAAGTCGACACAGTCGTCGAAGGAGTAAGTAGTGTTATACCGTCAGTAAGTATCCTGTGGGCGCCAATGTACCGGCTACCGATTAGTACCGGTGTCCGGACTCGGATATCCTGTGCCACCAGGCAGTCATGAAGGCTGTCACTCATTTCAATCCCCACAGTCTTTCCGACACACCTCCTGTGTAGTAGGTTTGGAAACTTGAAGTTTTGACACCATGCGAGCCTACGTTGTCAATGAATTGACGCATCCCTCCAAAGTTGCTTTTGTACATGATGCTCTGGAGCCTGTTCCTGGGCCGGAGGATGTCCTCGTTGAAGTGTATTCTGCGGGGCTTAACTTTTTCGATGTGAGTAGCTCGTCCGTGCCTACATGGTTCTTACACTCTCCGTATTACTACAGATCCTTCAAGCCCAGGGTAAATATCAAGTTAAACCACCCATTCCGTTCACACTCGGCGCCGAATTCGCCGGCAAGATCGCGAGCAGCTCTCCAATCCCGAAAGGATGCCCTTATAAACCTGGAGACAGGGTATTCGGTAGCGCGCAAGGGGCATTCGCCGATCGTGTAGCAGTGAAGTGGAAGGCAATCGTACCGCTGCCTGATAACCTCACTTTTGATCAAGGGGCTGGTATGTCTCCTCCTTTCCGGCGCGAGATGAATCTAGACAAAATGAACTTATAGGGCTTTTTATCACGTGGCCCACGAGCTATGAGGCTCTGGTAGGTCGAGCAGAACTGAAGCCAGGTTTGCCAGAAGCTGTGTATGTTCGCAAAAGCAATGACTGATACGAAACCACCATAGGTGAGACGGTTCTCGTAAACGCCGCCGCAGGAGGCGTAGGAATTGCTGCTGTTCAACTGGCCAAAGGTACCATTTTATATATCATAAGTTTCTGTCATCCACTCAAACTTGAACTTTACAGCTTTGGGGGCTAAAGTTATTGCCGCCGCTGGGTCGCCAGCTAAACTGGAGATATGCAAGCGCTATGGAAGTGCAGACTACACCGTCGACTATACGAACCCGGAGTGGCAAAAGGAAGTACTGCGGATCACTGGCGGTAAAGGTGTTGACGTTGTGTACGATCCCGTTGGTCGGATAAAAGGTAAGTGGTGCCAGGAGCGGAGCTACACCGTCTTGTGTGGTTAAAGAATTAATCTTTACCTAGACTCGCTGAAGTGCATAGCGTTTAAGGGCAGAGCGCTGGTGATCGGCTTTGCTGCAGGTCAGATAGAGAGCGTAAGGCTATCGTCCATGCTCATATTTATCACTCGCTCACTTCAATGCTAGCTGCCCCTAAACCTGGTGCTGCTCAAAAACATTAGTATCTTAGGCCTCCACTGGGGACTCTACACACGTGCGTGTTGGAACCATGGTATACGACCATCAGAGCTAACTTCCACCGTATCCAGATAAAGAGCCCTCTCGGATTCCTGTTGTGTGGAAGGAGCTCCTGGGGTTCGTACATCACAACATATTTTTGATTCTGGCTAATTGTGTGCAGGTTACTGTCAGCAGATAAAGTCAAACCTGTGGTCTACTCCACCGTTTATCCATTTGAGAATGCGATGGACGGTTTATGTGCGCTGGAGAGAAGAGAGACGTGGGGTAAGGCAGTCGTGCGTGTCCGTGATGATGAGCAGAAGCCTTCGGCAAAGTTGTGATGTGGTGGTGTGTGTTGATACCAAAGGCGGTGTTTGGGGTCCGTCAGGCGCTTGACATCCTGGGTGTTCGGAATTGTAGACTTTCTTGTTAACTCTAGTACCTCGGCACATTTGCACGTACTCGCTATGCAATCTTTTGAAGACACGGAACCCATCGTACGGATACGCGACTTGAAAAAGGACAAGGTAAACTTTGTGTTGGAGAATGTCGACCTTGCGTACGTCCACCTCAACCCGGACAGAACACCCTAAGCCTATCCCTCAATGTAGATTCGCAAACTCAGTTCGCAGAGTGGTCATTGCAGACATACCGACCGTAGGTTCGTGCGTACCGTATAAATCTTACTCCTGATTCTGAAACTTGAGATAGCTGTGGACATCGTTGAGGTCCACTCCAATACCACAGTTCTGCCAGACGAGTTCATCGCCCACCGAATCGGCATGATTCCGCTCAACAGTGCAAATTGCGATGAGGGTATGCGGTATACTAGGGTACGTAGATATCACGAAAACTCAGAGTCATGGCCGTGACGCGTTGGTGCCTCTCAGGACTGTACCTGTTTGGAAGGGTGCAAATACTGTGCCATCGAACTAAGGCTCGATGTTGTTTGCAACGATAATCGGACCATGGAAGTCACAAGCAACCACCTTGAAGTAGTCGATTTTACTTCAAATAACAATCCTCACGAGATTATAACTGATGGCGAAGAACTGACCAAGCGAGGTGAAACTTTTGGGAACACGGTAGGGAAAAGTGCGTCATCCAGTATTCTTGATGTGCTTTCCTTATGTCTGTTGTTATTTCAGACGACCCCTCGGTACCTCCAGTGCTTATCTGCAAGATGCGCAAGGGGCAAGAATTACGCCTGCGTTGTGTAGCAAAGAAAGTGAGTGGTTCGAATGGGTGTTTTAGTGCCTGCTGGAACTTCATCGCAGGGTATTGCGAAAGAGCACGCAAAATGGTCGCCATGCTCTGCTGTTGCGTTTGAGTACGATCCTTACAACAAGTTGAGGCATACGACATACTGGCATGAAGCCGATGAGCGTGCCGAATGGCCGGTTGGCGAGAACGCAAAAGAAGAGGAACCCCCACGAGACGACGAAGCATTCGACTTCAATGCGAAGCCACGCAAATTCTACTTCGAAGTTGAAACAGATGGGAGTTTAGGTCCTCAAGAAGTCATCATGAGGGTGAGTCTCCGTTCATGGATTTATATCCTAACAATGCATTTTTTGTAGGGTCTCGCAGAACTTCAGACGAAGCTTGCGAACTTGATCCTCGGCTTAAAAGCTCCTTCCGATATGGATGTAGCAGGAGAGATGGATACAGCAGCCAATGGGGCTTCCGGTGCATGGAATCAACCCGCAGGATGGACAAACCAGGCTGCTTCTGGCGCAGGATATGCTAGCCCGACGGGTGGTGGATGGGGTGGTGCTGCATCTTGGGGAGGAGGCTCGAGCCCCACGCAAAATGGCGGCGGAAATACTGCAGGTTGGAGTGCCACACCATCAGCGAATTCGGGGGGAGGTACGAGTTGGGGTACGAGTCCTGCCCAAACCTCATGGGGTGGGAATACGAGCCCAAACTCAGGGGCTGGTGGTACGAGCACCTGGGGTGCGCAGGAAGGATGGGGCAGCCCAAACACGCAAGCCAACGGATGGAACTTGTGATCGAGGTTGCGGTATGTGCGTCTTCTAATTTTCATTGTAGTCACAGTGGGCATAATTGACATGGTTGAGCCGTCGGGCTTCTTGGACACGTGAAGGGATCACAGGTAAAACTTGAAAAATGCTGATGGAACGACCAGTAGTTTTAATCCTTGTCAAGTATTGAGATTATGCTTTGAGGCTATACTACTACTTACTAGCCAAATAGCTACTCGTACACAGAAAAAGTAAGTCGGGGGAGGTCGGAGGTTAAATTCGTAAGTCATATTGAATCTCCGATCCGACGAGCTTAGTCATTTTCCGTGGACGCGTCGATTGGTGCCGCCTTGCTTGTTTCAATCATACGGCGACAGACCGTTCAAAATGGCGTCTCATTTGGTGCGTATATATCAACTAACATCC
>JBBPRJ010000380.1:0-10530 GCA_038092975.1 Chalciporus piperatoides | reverse complement strand
CTGGAAGGACGAAAGGGGAAAGTCCCCCATTTGGCATCTACTGGTCCAATCAGGATCCTCACAAGCCCTCGCGTAGGCTTCAAAGAGTCGTCAAGCGATAACGTTACAAGACTGCTCTGCAGATGTACGTTCCCCAGGGGCAGTGCGACAGCGGCATTCTGCGCGTGTGCATATGAATCGCGTTACCAAACGCGCAAGGCTCACACTGACGTACATGCGCATCATCGTCACGTACGTATCACACTGCGAACCGGAGAATATGATGCAACGCGGGGGTCGATAAGACCCTAGGCCGCGTGGGGCGTAAATGATCTTCTCTTTATCCTACATACATTGTACAAATACTACTTTTTCTTCTCGACCTCTCGTATTAAGGGGCATGCATAAGAGTGGCATGGCAGGGGTGGGAGGGAGAGTGGAATGGTACATGTGGGTCATACTCAAGCGGCGTCCTCTGCATCTTCTATATATGCGAATCAAAATACGTGAACAGATGGTGTTAGCAAAAATTTCGGCACTGCATGCGAACCAAGACATATCGATGCAGAGCGGAAAAAAAATGTGCGGGGTGACGAATGGGGAAGAGTGGGATGCAAAATTGTATGCATGAGTGAAGCCAGCATTTTCTCGTGTATTGACATCTCTGCTGGATAGTATAAAATAGCGTACCTGTGTGCGTCAGCGAGAGCTCGGCACACATAAAATGCCGACCCACCAAACAGTTGAATATGTGATGGAGGCAACCCAACGTCGACGTGGGTGGGTCAATACCCATACGAGGCTCGTGTGGTGGTCGCGCCGGCGGCAGCTCCACCCTTAGAACCCATGTTCATGCTCATACTTACTGGTTGACCATTGGATACAACCGCACCGACGGAGTTGGGTGGTACAACGCCAGGGCCCACGGTCGGACCTCCTGGCCCAATCACAGTATTGCCGACGAGGGCGGAGAGCCGAGAAATTTCTTCTCGGGAAGATACAAGCGCAGATGTAAGCCGTTCATTCTCAGTCGTGAGATACTCGACTTTGGTCTGGAGGGAAGCTAACCAAGCTTTCTTCCGTTGGCGACACTTCAGCGCAGCTAGATGTGCATCAGAAAGCGATGTAACGGGAAAATGTTGGAAACACAAGACCTTGTCTGTTACGTTCTAAGAAGTTTCTACGTTTCTCTTCTTCGGTCTCTGGCTTCCTCGGTTGTTTGGATTTAGCACCGCCGGCGTGTGATTGTTGCTGTTGATGGTGCTCAAAGTCTTCCTCCTCTTCCTCCTCTTCCTCCTCCTCCTCATCGCCTGAATCTTTACCCCGACCGGTGCTGACACTGTTGATAGTGTTGGCCCGAGTGCGTTTCGCCTGGTTTTGGGGTGCAGCTCGAGTAGCAGGTGCGGGGGGAGGGCTTCCAGCATCGTAAGATTTGCGTTTGGTACCTCTTCGGCCATTTGCAGGTGGTGCTGCCGCACCATTGGCGCGTGCTTGAGCTTCCTCACGTTTTGTGAGCTCCTGATGGGCTTGAGATAGCAAGTACAAGCCGTTTGCAGCCGTACTCGCTGCATTGTTTGCGCTGATGTAAGCCGAGTCATTGTCCTGGCTTGCGGTGACTGAGGTGGAGAGGTGAGAGCTCGTGGCAGGCGCATGTGTAGCGGAGTTGTACTGGTTCGAGGGGGCACCGAGTACACCACTTATCGTCGAGAGGGTGTTTGGAGTGATTGTGGCATTCGCAGAATTAGAATTATTGTTGTTCATGAGCGCGAGGAACGCCGCCGTATTGGGGGATGGAGGGGGAAAAGAGACTGGTCCCCCGACAAGGGGTGTCAGGCCCGAGCCGGGAGTGAGTCCCGTACGAGGAGTCAATCCTGTACGAGGGGTAAGACCAGTTCGGAACGAGGCTGGGTCGAATGGAAGATGGGGAGGAGCAGAGTCTGAACCCTGCTGCGGGCCCGCAAGCATGGCAGGGGAGAGCGGGCCAGCACGGAGGGAGTTTGCAAGAGAGGAAGAGAACTGCCAGCTGTAGCTCTGATCGGATGGGGACGCTATGGAAGCGACGGGCGGGAGGACAGTGCGTGGGGATGAGCGACCTGCATTGTCCTTTGAATGGGATGTGGGCTCGGAGGAGGGTTGTCTGTCTGGTTGAGATGCCCTGGAGGAATGATTTGAGGCGGGGCTTGCGGAGTCTCTTCTTGAGGTGGAAGTGTGTCGGATGTGTGATGGACGGGAGAAGGACTGCTCGAATGGATTTGGCTCGAGATCAAAGTCGGAGCGGGTTTGTCGGACAAGTTGGCGGGGAGGGTGCTCGGCAGAACAAGGTGCCGACGGAGAGTCGCCATTTTTGGGAGGCGTAGTGGACATGATGACGATGGAGCGACGTAGTTGGAACGGAGGAGAACGACGTATGCGATGACGACAGTCGAGTGGTGACCTACGGTGACGCACACGCCGCTGTCTCAACACAGCTTTACTGTACCGACCCAAAATTCAGCTGAGCTCTGATCTGATCGTGGTCCCAAGTACTTGCGTTTCAGTCTCTATGTCCTTTGCCTTCGCTATACACACCAACAGAACGAATTATCGTGCTCGTCTTTGCTGGCCTGTGCGCAATCGCTTGTTTTCCGAGTAGAGGGTTGCAAAAAGGAATGACGACGTTCTGACGTAGTCGTGTTATATTCGACTTCAGGCGGAGTTCGAATAAACCACCCCTTCTTCCTATCGCAGATCCGATGCTGATGGCGACCCACGTCATACCCCTGCGTGCTCTCGTTAAGTAATTGCCCCGCAATCACTCCCGGGGAAATCACAACACACCTTCACCATCCACCCTGCCATCTTCCCCCTCCATCTCAAATCTCTACTAAGTTCATACGTAGAACTACCCCACAACCATGCACCCACAAACACACACATGTCTGTGATCCGCGCAATTTACCTCGTTCCTCCCTCCACTGGCTCATTGCCAACTAACCTAATACGGATATCCTGCCATGCCCTCCTCTGGTCCAGTGACACCATCTCTTTCGGCACACTCATCCAGATATCTCAATAAAACATCCTTATACATCTCCCTCCCCTTGTAGATGCCGACATCTTCTGGCCAACTTCGTACCGCGCTTGCCAGTCGCCCTGCCACTCCCCGCTCCCGTGCAAGTGCTTCGACCTCGAACAGGTACGTACGGATCCCGAAAATGATCGCGCCTGTCCGTGGGAGTCGCCGCAACGTCTGTCGCTCATTCCTCAGGCAAAGCGTTTTAGGCGCGAGGTAAGGCGCGGGCTCGGCACTGTGTCCATGACCATGCAAAAAGTCATCTTCGCGTCCATTTGTGGACTCTGACCAGCCCAACTCCTCCGGATCGACATCCGACGTCAAATCCTCTCCCACGTCCGATTTAAGTTCCCCGTCTCCATCATGCGCCGTTTCGGTGGGTTTGACGACCTGCATAAAGTAATTGTTCCGTATCACTGGTTTATCTACCGTCATGCGTCTGAAGAACCGCTCTATGCTCATTTCGAGTTTCTCCTTGACTGAATACGATATGGAGAAAATGAATGCCAAGGGACGCGAACACCGAAAAAAGCGCTTACATTGAGGAACATTCCCTGACAGGTGTATTTCATCAAGAGGCATGCCAATTTTGTCGCTCAGGCGCCAGAACCCTGAGTATTTACGTCGCAGATTCAGTGATTCCGTGTCTTTTACCGATGCAATCACTCACCCGGCGTGCTTATCGCTCCAGCCTGGAAGTAATACTTCCCGTCCGATCCTGTACCGCGCTGGGTTAGCAAGCACCGCGACAGATAGGGGTACCACGCGGAAGGAGACCGGCGAGTCACCTTCTATCATGATGGCAACGTCTTCTTGAACCCTACATTCCATTCGATCAATCAGGTTGCTCCAGCAACGCGTTTATGACGTATGTGGAATGGATAACTCACAGACCATTCACAATCTTCATTGCCTCTTCACCCATCTCCACGCCTTCAAGGCTTTCCAGAATGCCCAGGTCATATTTGGCACCAGTCTCCGTGACCTCGATGCTACAAATTGGCACCTCTTCATGCCACGAGAGCGGAATCCCACCAACAGAAGGAACAGCGGAAGTCGAGATCCGGGAAACGCGGAATGACGTCGGATATCGTCGAGAAAGATACTCTGCAAGTTCGTACACCAATTCTTTTGCTAGATCAAAGTCGTCAATGTCCTCATTCGAGACATGGTCGAGCCACCCACCAGCTTCAGCCCCGCCAGACACTGTGACACGCTCGTCCTCGCGAGCAGGCAGAACCCGGACGACGTCTCTTTCGCGTGTACGAAGCCTGAAACTGCGAACGCGTTGGTACATTGTATATGAGGAGTCTAGCTCAATCCATTCGCTCCACGGCATGGCGCGTATTCCCATCGTCACACTGCGGGACATGGTAAGTAATCGTATAACACAAGTGAGGAACTCGTTCGATTCACTGATATTCGCCCCAGCGGAAGGGACGGTATGGTACAGGCTTGATATCCTTGAGTTCGTATTGACAAGGGGTGATTTCTGGATAGTCGAAGCGCTGGGGGGTCCATTCTAACCCATTTCAAACCCGACGCGTCTGTAAGTAGTCGCAACAAGAAGCGTCCCAACTGACCTCCGTTTTCGCGGTTTTTATTGTCCGCTGCGTCATTGGCAGCCTTCGGTTTGGCGAAAGCAGGACTACCACCCTTTGAATTCACCCTGGTCCACGTCCACTTTAATACCCTCAGAGTTGCGAAGAGCACAATGCTTTGGAGTGCGAGGTGGAGCAATGTGGGAAACCATGTCAGAGGTGCGTCATTGGAGCCAAGCGGAGGAGCATCATCACTCGTCCTATAGTCACTGGCCGCCGACATGAGCGTCGAGAACCAGCCGTGCAGCTTCATGGATCGGTTATCTGAAGAAGAAGGGACGTTGGCAACGGACTAAGCCTGGGAGTGGAATTCACACTTACATATACTGGGCGTAACAGAACAAGGCGTCGGCCTTACGGCAACGACGCGAACCGGTACGTGTCATCTGATCACGAGAATGGGATCATGATCAGCTTGGGCTGGCCCTCACGCGCACGATGGGTTGGCGGCAGTGAGCGAGTGCTTTGTTTGATGGGAGTGGATATATACTCAAGCTGAACTGGCACTAGACAACAGGGGTATCGTCGGGGGAGCAAGGGGGGAAGGGCCTTTACTGTACTTGCCGCTAACCCGCTCGAAGCTCATGGTCACCCGTAAGTAGTAACTAGGAGGCTGCGACCCATACTAGTTCATACTATGTGGAGGAAATCACGAATTATTTATTTATCGTAAATAACACTTATATTGCTATTGATCGGCAGTTCCCGGCACCAACTCCCGTTTCTCCAAGTCTTGTTATTCCGAGTTCCACCTGCTCCAACCTTACTCTCTTTGTGAGTGCATCTAGTTTGACCGCGCTGTGCGTTTCTCATCCTTGTCCTCAGGCCATGGCCTCAAAAGCAGCCGCCGTTGCCGTTGTGAGTTTATTGACTTTGCTCTCCATGGTTCTGTTAAAATCCGTCAACCAAACAGGATTTCACGCGGATTTATTCGACACTTGGATTGGGCAAAGGTCGGTTCAGTCATAAGATGTACCCTGCAAAGCTAACCGTCGCACCTGGTATCAGAGACGATTGCTGCCCTCCAGGCATTCCGCAAGCGGCACGGAGAAGCTCAGCGTATCCACGCACAATACGCATCACAACCTACCACCGTCGACTTTGCTCACTACCGCTCCGTCCTGAAAAATGCTGCCATTGTCGATGAGGCCGACAAGATTTTGAAGGAGTTCAATCCCATCACATACGACGTCAACACACACATCAAGGCTATCGAGACCTTCGAGGCCAAGGCGGTATGTGGTCATTTCGTTTCCCGACTCCAGGGAGTTTATGTTCTGTATGCTTTAGGTCGAGAAGGCTCAGGCTACCGCGCAAAAGATCGATGTGGAGTTGAAGGACCTCCAAGCAACTCTAGCCAACATTGAGGATGCTCGCCCATTCGAGGATTTGACCGTGAGTTGCATTCCAACCCACTGTCAACGGAACAATCCCTCCAATTTTCGCTCTCCAGGTCGTCGACTTCGAAACTTCCCACCCACGGTTGGCAGAGACCGTGCAGACGATGATGAAGAAGGGCAAATTCACCGTGCCAGGTAGGGTGTTGTATGTGGGCACAACACATTTGCTGACATATCTATTTAGGTTACAAGGAGAAGTTCGGCGACCTTTCTCTCGTGTAGACACGTGTATATCCATCTCAATAGACATTGCATGCTGGTCCACATCATTCGTATGTGTTTGAAAGATGATAGTGCTTCGGATCGAGGATGTTGTGCGCCATTGAACAATATCGGGTCGGCTACTGGAGACTACGCCATTGTTAGGTTATCCAAGTATGGCCGCGTTTGCTGACTAAGCAGAGTAACGCCTGCGTGGAACCAAATTGGCGTGTCGAAGCCACACACCGCGCCTTGTTGGCGTCCACCAACGGCCACGAGCCCACCTCATCTTCTCACTGTCACTGTCCATTCTTAGTGAGAGACAATGGCTTCCAGACCACCCTCCCCCTCGAGAGAGGGCTCCACAGGCATGGGTTACTTCTCCGTACCCTTCGAACGTTTTCTCCGTGACGACATCTCGGATTGGGCTGGGGCGTTTACTTTGCTAGGTTAGTGGCTAGATCCTTCCTATGATATCATTTATGAATTGAATCACAGACACGATGGAGACGTATTTCGACTCTCGCTTGGATTTGCTTCAGAGGCAGATCCAGAAACACAGTGACAGGCTCAAGATGAAGGCTGAGGAGGCGTTGAAGAAACGCACGAATGGTGATATGATACCAGAGAACATCGACCGTGAAATTAAGAACTTCAAGCTGAAGGTACTTTATAACTCCTGTTCATAACCGCCGCTCATTCCAACCCATTCATCCAGGTCGCGGGGCGTATGCAAAAGCTTGTTGCGTCGTGGCATTCCGCGAAAGTGGTACGGACGCGTGAAAAAGTTTCATTCTTTTTCGGCGTGATGTCACTTTTGACCTCTGCTCTGTTGTTTGGGATGGCACCTGAGTCGGATTTCCTTCTCGTCCCCCAAGGCATGCTACTGACATGCATCGTTAGGTGGATCCATGTGATATATACTGTTCAGGGGCTCTATCTCCTCACGGTTCGAGCGTATACCTACAAGAAGCGTTCCTGGCACTACTTCCTCTTCGACCTCTGCTATTACGTCACGATCCTCAACTTTATTTACCTCTGGTTCTTCCCGTCCAGTACGGCACTGTTCATGGCATGTTATTGTCTCTCGCATGGTTCTCTGGCAAGTGCGGTCATCACTTGGAGAAACAGTCTTGTGTTCCACGACTCGGACAAAGTCACTTCACTCTTCGTCCATATCTATGGACCATTCACATTCACTGTCATCCGGTAGGTCAACCCCAAATGCTATGTAGATTTCACCTGACTTTCTTCACAGGCATTATTATCCTGGTGCTGAGCAGCGTTTTCCTGCGCTTGCCGCATTACCATCTCTGAATCCTGGACGTGCCCTGTTTATCAGCGGTGCTATTTGTGAGCTGATCTCGGTATTTCCTACATGTCGACCTTATATTCTTTGATAGATCTTATCTGGCAAATCTTGTACTGGAAGGTAAGCAAGGCAGACGAAACTCGGCTTTTGGACGTGGGTTGACCTCTGCTTTTCTTCCAGTTCGTTTATGTAGATCGCCGCACGAAGATTGAATCAGGACAGAGGACGACTTCTTTGTCATACCTCCTCAATGACAAACATGGTGCACTAGGACGTGCTTTGACCAGGACCCGCCCTGACAAGCGCGAAGCGTACTTCATGGGCGGTCAATTCGGTATGAATTCTTGGTCAGTCACTGCAAACTTACTCATGCAACGCGATGCCAGTGTATTCTATTCTCACCGAATTGCCGGCTGTGTACCTGCTATACGATAGTCCCCGTTGGAGTGGCGCCTTCTTGATCTTGATCTTCGCTGTGAGCGTGTGGAATGGTGGCGGCTTCTACATCGAAGTGTTTGGTCGCAAGTATGCACGATTCATTACTTTCCCTCTTTCGATCGCTGACGCAAGCGATTGAATAGGTTTGAACGTGAACTAGAAGCGCTGCGCAAGGAGCTTGCTGAAAATAACAATCACCGCTCTGGTGCTTCGACGGATGTGGAATCCCTGAACAACACGCCTTACATCGACCACAGGGCACTCCCCCCTGTCGATGATTCGGTGGAAGTCGGTGATGCCGCTTCGGAGCAGAAGGGCCTGTAACCCTATGTGCGAATGCTTGCTTGATGGAGTGTAGAATAGTATTCAAGACCCCTAATGCCGATTTACGATATCCTGTTCACACCTTGTACGATGTATCCCTTTTGTTCCGCGCTGTGGCTTCCTTATATTACCTTGCTATTCTCTCTTGATTTCTTTGAAGCCGAGTATGTGTTCACTGACAAGATCGTGTGTGTTCTGAATCTTATGGGTCATTTTGGGATGCTGTTGCACATGATGTAGTCGTAAAGTTTTCCCACTGTGACCCACTTGCGACCCACCCTGCAAAAGCACACCCTTGACCCGTAAGGCGTGCCTTTGCTTTCTGATAATGCGAAATACTGTGCTTCACTTGGAAATACGTGCGCGGATTTCTGATAACTTGGTGAGTGCAAGGGGTAGCAATGCCATGTGATTGACTCACTGACGATTGTCGCCGTAGAGATGGAGCAAGTCTAAGGTATCCTCGTAGAGATGAAGCATAGATATCTTCGAAATCTGTGGCCTATACGATGCGTGGGTGACGAGTGAAGAATCAGATGAACACACAACGTACATGAACATCTTTTTGAAACGGTGTTTCGGAGGGACGCCTCGTTTAAGACCGTTGATCAATACTTCGTGTGAAACGGCTGAGTCTGCGATCCAGCAGAGCGCTAAGATGACGAACAAAACCAACTCTGAGTGAAAGGATACGCGAGATAATGAACGATGACTACATTCATTGAAAGACCGAGCAGACCCCGAAGGTGAGATCGATAACTTGGAGAACTTGAATGGGATCGGGGTGAAAACGATATCTGGTCGATGAACACGGAAAGGCGGCTGTAGAGCTGAGACGTTGCCCTTGAGATTCAGCAAACATACTTGAGAATAGAAGTTCGAGGGGTACCTGAGACGCTGGACAGACGTCCCCATAAAGCTCTCTCACAGTCGACTCTTACATCCCCTTGGAGGTGTTGAGCCACTTCTCCGATGATGATTCTGGAAACGTAGACAGGATGAAGGAACGCTGAGCCAAGGGCACCTTGTATGCCGAGGACGTTCCATCGTGCGATTTTGTCGCTACAGGACATGCACAACGTCGGCGGGGAATCAGCCCGACCGGGTTTCGTCCGCAGCACACCGAACAAGGCGTAATTGTCGCGGCCTCTCGAGGCAGCACCTTCTTCCAAAGGTTCAAACGCGGCCGAGTCCTTCAATTTCGCCATCTCTGCGTCTTGGTAGGATGCCAGAAAGCGCATCGAAACGTCGCCACCTTCGTCGTTATAAACATGATTGGGAACCAGATGATCAACAACACCCTGAAACACGAACTTGAACAAAAATGCCTTACATGGGGGCGTTGACATATACATGATCATGCGAACTCCGTCCTTGAGACCAAAGATGCCCTCGAGGTCTCTGGTGAGCCAAGGGGATTGCCCGCCATTGGCAACGTATCTTCCAATCTCTTCAAGAAACCAGCGGCGTGCGCATCGTCGTGCGAGGACTTCTGCGTGCGAGTCATGCAGAGCGTCACCCTGTTCGGGTAGTCGATCCCTGGGGAGACATTTACACCCCGTGGCCAGTGAGATGATCTTGAACGGGAGATCAGGGTCAAGGGAACTCAGCACGAATGCCGCGAGGACGACGTAGGTTCCATCGTTCGGCTTGTGATTGAGAGAGTAGTACTGTTCTAGTATCTGGTCCACGAGAGCAGTGTCTGATTCATCGTATGAAACCATCCAGACCCGACACAATCACGGTGGAACGACTTCAATAGAGTCCGTAGCCTGTGCCACCTTGCGCCGAGTCCAGAAAGGATGCGACTGTCAATGCTGAATTTACTAGATGGACAGTGCATGTCTTCGTGTTTCCTCCTGGCAGTTCAAGTTCGAGTTTGCATTTTCTCAGAGTCTGTTGGCCAGCATGAAAGGAGATTTGGTACGTAACACTCCGCATGATCCAGGGCCTGCGGCTTCCTACATGCACAGGTCCAACTCGAACAAGTCTCATGTCCTCATGATGCTCCACTTCCCCATGATGCTCGCTTCGTCCCCCCGCAGTACTGGCAGAAGTCGAAACCGAGACATTAATCGCTCCCGAAGAACCGTCGCCGAGGATTCTGCCTTGTAAAAGCAGAGCGCTTACTCCAACGAATAGAAAATTCGCTACATTCGTAAATAATATCAACGACAGGAGATACAGTGAACATTATACTTGTTACAGGACTCGATGCGAAGT
>JBBPRJ010000379.1:0-10543 GCA_038092975.1 Chalciporus piperatoides | reverse complement strand
CCTCCTCGGTCCTTTTCTCGCTCGCGCCATCACATGGCTCCGGCCTTCTCAAGGAAAGCATCCAGCTCCACCATTACAGTTGATTCTACCCTCAGCGATGATATAATACCTCCAGCTAGTGATTCCGCCGACGATCCACCTACTACTGTAGAGCCGACGGAGCGCCCACGAACTGTAATCCCTTCCATATCCGAAATTATTCGGAATCATGCGCCACAAAACGTTTCTCGCCCAACTTCCGTACTTACCCCAAGTTATGGCCACAGCAATGGCCATTCAATCGTAATCGCGGAAGATGAAGAATCAGAGCCGGAGCCTCTGACTCCTGGTGAAGAGGCTGAGCTTCTCGGCCGATCGTCGATGGATAGCATCGAAGATGAGGTCAGGCGGACTTACAACAATCAAAAGAATTCTCAAGTGACAGCCCTGCCGCAAAATGGTCCTCATGTCCCACCATTGGCTTCTCTGCCCTCCAACGCATCTGACGGTTCGAGTATTCGCTTGGGCGTCCGTGGAGCGCCATCCGATACATATGACCATTCATCCTCCACGGTTTCCGCACATATTTCTCAGCAATCGGGTGATCCTATTCAATTCTCCACATCTCCGACGTCCACATCACAAGCAATTGCCGAGTATCTACGATCTGCCCGGTTAACGACTCTGCTAAAGCTCACGAGATACCCCCATGCGTCATTGGACCACCCCCTCACTGTCAGCCTTGCAGACATGGGAGACCCAAATGGCTTTCCCCTCGTAGTGTTCCTCGGGTTAGGTTGCGTCAGACACATCATGGGCCTTTACGATGAGATGGCTGATTGCCTAGGCCTTCGATTGATTGCAATTGACAGGTAAATTTATTCGCGCTTTTGTCTTTCGGCTCTCACTGAATGTATTAAGATGGGGACTTGGTCGCACAGAAGTGCCTCAATCCAAATCCGCTCGAGGTATCATGGAATGGGCTTCTGCCGTGGAAGAAGTACTCGATCAGCTGCGCATCTATGAATGTAGTGTCATGGCGCATTCTGCTGGAGCCCCTTACGCTTTGTCCTTCGCAAATCGTGTACCTGAGCGCATAAGGGGTGACCTCTGTCTCTTAGCCCCCTGGATCGGTGGTGGCGAGAGTGGTATGTAGTTTGTTCACCATACAGTCGCTGATCACTAAACGAAGGCACAGGCGGCTACAAGTGGTTGAAATATGTTCCCAATGGCATCTTAAAAACCGCACAAGCAGCGGAGTGGAAAATTCAGGCTTGGATGCTTGGAAAGCCTCCAACAGTAGCCTATCGAGGAATAGGCTATACAGCTCCACTATCTCCGAGCAGACCTCAACACTTTAAGCCAGAAGCAAACCCGGACTCCGATCCCCGATCACACTCCGAATTGCTCGCCAAATCCAATATTTATCCATCCCAGCCCGACCCAAGGAGGCGGATGAGCGTCGCGTCAAGCTTGTTCAGCGACTACGACGATTTGAGGGACTTTGACGGTCGATTTGGAAGCCAAAGCACGCTCGGGGCACGGTCTATGAACCAGCAGACGAGACGAAAGCCTTCAAGAGGCATCCTTGGCAGGCTAAAACCATCGAAGTCTGCCTCTACTTCTGCGTCCCAGCCTCCGTCTCCAGCGGCCGAAACCACGCCGCAATCAAGTATGGGGAAGAAGTTGAAGACCCTTCGGTCAATGGGATCGTTGAAGGGCAAGGCAGCAAATGGTTCCAAGCTCGAGAAGGTGGATATGTCCAGCCCACGACTACCTCAGCCCATCTCTCTCGATGTTGGGTTAGGATTCGGCGACTTCGACTGGGGCAATAAACCCATGAGCCCAATTCCCCGCACGATGACGCCCCCTTTCGCGAAAGCACAGCTAGAAAAACCCACGCATTCCACACGATCAGCCGATACCACCATTGAGAAGTCCAGTATGAAATCATCTCTCCCCAGGCAGGCAGGACGTCGGTCGATATCCTTCAGTGCGTCTAGTGCAAGTGCTCCTAGGTCGAGCCCAGCCAGCCTACCTTCGTCGCCAAGGAACAGCGTGCTCTCTTCACCATACAGCAGCGTTATCACGACCACTTCGAGCTCATACCAGGCTGCCCTCGGAAACGCTTTGATTGCTGCATCCCACGCAGAGGCATCGAAAGGCACTCACAGCGATCTACTACAAATCCTCAATCATGACAACCGTCCTTGGGGCTTCTCATATACCGACTTCCCTCAAAAGGTACGGGTGTGGTACGGTGACAGGGACGAGAAGATCGCAGAGAACGCTGTGAGGTGGATGGAGCGAGCGATGGGCGAAGATCGGTGTCATGTGAAAGTTGTTAAAGGCGCTGACCACGCCTTGATGTACAAGAGCTCCGTCGTTGTCGAACTGTTGGAGTGCGTTCGGGAATTCTGGTGAAATTCGCCGATTGTTTACAACGCCCCCTTGATATCATTTATTCCCTTGGTTGCTCCTCTGCTCTATTCCTTTCTACAATTTCCTTTCTTCGTTTGTTTCGTGGAACAAGTTCTTTTATTTTTTCATGACCGCCACATCCGCTAATCTTCCCATTCTCTAGCCTAAATGTTTTTCTCCACAAGGATCCCCATTGCATTCCACGTACATGAATACCCACCACTATTTCGCTTTTCGCATTCGACCGACAACTCATCGGAAGCGTTTTCATTG
The DNA here is from genome assembly GCA_038092975.1 of Chalciporus piperatoides. Classification (NCBI taxonomy): domain Eukaryota; kingdom Fungi; phylum Basidiomycota; class Agaricomycetes; order Boletales; family Boletaceae; genus Chalciporus; species Chalciporus piperatoides. The sequence continues at coordinate 7,870 of JBBPRJ010000379.1, read as the reverse complement.
TACTGTTTTGACATACTTCATACCCAATACCTTCACGCCTTCTTTTCAATAATGTTGTTTAAACATCATTAATGACATATGTACCTGCAGAACATAGCTCTAAGTTCATGATATATGCCAATGGTGCACGATCTTCTCGGGACTGGGTAACAATGGAGTGTCAGGTGCAACAACCCCCTCGTACGGGTTCTGAGGCCTTGGAGGGGGTCCAGCATCAGGGCCTTGATTCTCCATGTCCTTTTGCCGCTGGAAGCCAGCCAACCGTCGTCTACGACTGCGCACACATAGAAGGAAACCCGCCACAACCGACAATAGTGCGATGAATGAGAGCACCGATATGATAGCGATCAGTACTCCAGTCAACTTGGGAGTTTGTGCGGGAGCTTGAACTGGGAATGCGGGGAATGTAGGTTGCATCATCGTTAACGATGTCTGCGAGGTAGTGGAAGCTGAAGACGTCGTAGTTGGGACTGAACCAGGGGAGATCGAACTCGTAGGGAGGGTGCTTGGTTGGATCAACGCCGACGTTGTCGGAACAGTCAAAGTCTGCGAAACAGCCGCTGATGGGGTAGGGACGGACGAACTGCCAGCTGCAGTCGTCAATGCAGACGTTGTCCTGCCTGTGGAGGTTGGCAGAGCAGCAAGAGTAGATGGCGACGACGACGACGTAGAAGTGGACGGCTGGGAAACTGAGGTGGTCGCAGCCATCATTGTGCTGGTCTGGGGGGCAGTGGATGTTGTCGATTGAGGTGACGTAGTGCTTGCATCAAGCCGTAAGAAGCTCGACTGGCTCGTGCTGGCCACAGACTCTGGATACGTCGATGACAGCAGACTCGAGCTAGGGGGCGACGAGGATTGACCACCCCCTGATGATGTGGGCGCAGCATCACTCAAGCTGCTCACGGATAATTGTACAGTCGTAGTGGTAGCGCCTGTCCGATGATTGGATTAACCACTGAAATACGTCAACTAGAGCGAACTAGGGGTCCGTACCATTGCTCGGAGTAAGGGATGCTTGATTGACAACATCCCGAGCAGCCAACGCCACTACGCTCGTGCGAGCACTTTTAATACCCGCATGTCCTCTGTGGAGGGCGACAGCAGCACCCCTGACGAGAACCGTGTCTTTAGAGAATATAAGCACATTGAACAAGACCAAAGAAATGGCAATCCAAAAACGAAGGAAGATGACCAGCATCTCACAGCGTTGAGCTTCAAGCCCGTAGAAGAAAGGAAAGAAGGATTTGAAAGTGGAGCTGAATAACGGACCTGCTCAAGCTCTCTGAGGGGATGGCGGACGACAGAATATCAGGGAGACCGTGCACTGCCTTGGCACAGGTCAGAACAGCCATAGGGCTCCGAGAGTGACGGTACATCAGACTACATCTGGGGATCCAGTGAGAGTCATCAGATGATGCTGGGAACCAAAGTGCCAGTGAGGTCGTTGGGACTGATACCGTGACATACTTACATGTCAACGTTTCGGCCTCGAGGTCAGGCGCTCAAGGAGTTTATTTAGCTCAAACTTACTAGTAGGAAGACGCCTTTCAATCTGTCCATCTACACCACCCCAAGAGCAGACAATGAGACCGGGGCGGTTTCAGAAGGCATCAAGAGTTTGTGGCACAGTCCGAGGTGCGAAGACGCCCGCTATATCCGTTCATTCTTCGTCGTGACAGTCGCCCGTCAACGGAGAACTCTGGTCCCGTATACACCATGTCTGAAAAAGCGGATACGTCAAGGAAAAAGGCAACAGGCAGCCCTCGCAGATCAGAAATGGAAGACATGCCCCCACAGCAAACGGTCTCGCCTAGGAAAAGGAAAGCTGAGAGAGAACCATCACTGACGCATGAGGCTGCACTCGTTATGCACGCGGACCAGACGACAAGCGGGGGACGTTCTCACCGTGAGCTGGCATGTCCCGCTACAGGTGCTTTGCTGAGACCCCCACAGTTGTCCCTATACCATCGTATATGATGGAACGCCAACGACGAAGAAATCCGGAAACGTCGCCCAATGCGCATCGGCGGGTGTCTATGGACGTGCATCGTCCTCGCAGACCTAACATGTCCAATTCCGGTGGCCCACGAACTGTCAGAACCAGGCGATCCACCATGCCCTCGGGACCCCCTCGTACCATGTTACAGCGTTGGTGCTTTTTAAAAAAAAAGAACTCTCCTGTTCCTAAGCTCAATCACGACAGATGCCTGGCACACAGCGCTCAACTCTGACCCGTTGGTGGATTCTGATGAGGAATGTCCTGATGAACACATCAGGCTTGATTATAGTAGGTCTTCTAAGTGTGTCCGAACACGATACTCATCCAGAATCTAGATCGACGAATGCAGGTGATAACCCGACTACGAGGGCGTCCACCAACACCTGAGACGGAGCGTACTCAGACCACAGATATGACTCCCTAGTCTTCGTGACAGTAGTTCGATGGAGTATGACCCTTCTTTACTGACGGCTGCTTTTCTGTTTGACCCGTATGGAAATCCTATTCCTGCATTCTGGTATGTACGCCGAGTAAGCGTGCGCTTGTGCATTGACGCGATAGAAGATTGAGAACATATGGAAGAGAAAAAAAGCGAAATAAGCGTCATAAACAGGAGAACATCGAAAGGAGATGTCAGATGGAAAGAACAGATTGTCTGCTGAACAGTCTAGTCCCAATGATAGTATACATATGCTTCACGAAGAATACACCACAACAAAGTCAGTTCCAACTTCTAATCACTCGGCGAGCCACTTCTCGCACTTCTTTGCGTACTTGTCCAACAACTGAGCAAGGTCCCTGATAACAAATGTCAAAATGACACTTGCAAAGAATTCAGAAGCGCGTTTTAGCTTGACTTCCGCGGCCGTTTTCAAATCAGAAGGAAACGCGGCATATATGGGAGCCATGGGCTGTGAGAGCAGCGCCTTCGTGTGTTCGTCAAGGAGTTGAGCATGCATGAACAGTCTGCCCAATCCAGACACATATGCTGCGGGCGAGTCGAGACTATCCAGCGCATTTAGCTACCAGGACAAACGAAGGAGAATGGATATCATACTTTTTTCCGTTGGTAAATTTGTCGAGTTGTCGAGTCAATTTTCCACTCCATGATGTCATCTACTCAGTTGCGTGAGCTCGAAACAATCCACACTGGACAGATGAACTTACTCCGGTCTTCTTCGACACGAAACCTTCACCGACACCGAGCTTTTTGCCAAAGTTTGCAACGACACTGTCACATATTGCCGAGAACTCCTCCAGTTTGCCCACCCACGCCTCTGCCTCTTTCCGCCCAACGCTTCCAATCCCAAGCGCTAGCCCGCTGCATACGCTACCAGCACCGAAGTACTCCGCGCTGGATTGTTGCATTTCCTCCAAGGCAGAGCAAAGGACCTCCACAACGCGCACTTTCTCTGGGACGTTGGTGAGCTTCGCGCCTCCTTGTGACCAAACACCCTGCGGTACGTGGAGGCGCCGCGTGATGTAACCGCCAGACTTCGAACTCATTGTGTTCGAAAGTAGAGCCATCATGTGGTAAGGTTTTCTTTGACTGTCGGTTGGTGGAGCAGGAGGAAGTGGGGAGGTTGGGGTGGTGGGTATATTGGCGAGCATTGCAGATGGAGGAAGGAGCGCGAGGGCAGGTGGGGAAAGGAGTTCAGTCTGTATGACAAGCGGCGGCTGGACCTGGACATTGATGCTGATGCTGGGGGTCACTTTGGAGGAGGTGGAGGATTTGCGTCCATTCGGGACTCCAGTTTGGGGGAGCGGGGGACGTTGAGGCTCGAATGGGGAAATACGACCATTAACAACAGACGGTCGGCGACCTGGTTGTGAAGAAGCGCGGCTGCGACCGGGAGCCGGAGTAGTCGAACTGGGTGGAGAGCTTGGAGTTTTGACGGGGGAAAATGAGGAGGGAGGATTCGACTCATTAGGCACAGGGCTCGTCGTTGATGGTGGGGCTGACATTTTGCTTCGACGTTGATGTATTGTACTCAGGGCCATCGAAGAGCTGATCAAGGGCTGACCCCCCGTCACGCTCAAGGACTCCCCTCGAGGGCGGGACGGGATGAACTGGGCAGTGACCGGGGATCCTGGCGGTCTCGGAACAACTGTCGGTGGCGTAGCAGTGCGGAACGGATGAACTGCGCTGGTCGGCGAAGGAAGAGGAGGAAGGGGATGTGAATCTCGCTTGGCTAGGCGTGGTGTATCAGGTCGTCGGGGAAGAGAAGCAGTCAGATCATCTTCAAATTGGACGTCATCCCCTTGTGAACCATCAACCCGAACGCCCTCTTCTGTGACAGAAGTCAACCTCGTTCCAGAGCCAGTTCGTGCGTGTCCCAGAGAGTTTCCGCGAGGTCGAGTGACTTCCAGGAATCGACTAGTTTGTGACGAGGGAATCGGAGCAAGACTGGATACGGTCTGATCTGGCGGTGGTGGCGGTGGGGATGATATTGGAGGTGGTGGAGCTGGAGGAAAGACAGACGCCGCCCTAGGTCTGCCGATGCTTGGTGACTGGTGTTGTGAACGGTTGACTGGGAGGGTTGATGTACGACTGAGGATGGCCTGCTTGCTACGTGGGGACGATTCCGCATCCGAAGACGTTGCGTAAGGGTGTTGTGATAACGAACTCGAAGAATACTCATGGGAGAGGTGTGTAGCGTTCAGCATTGCAGAACCAATACCCTCATGTCCATCCTGATCATCACTAAAGTCACCATTTAGAGCCATGTACGGAGGATCGTCCTGGGTGTGCTCGGTGACGCATGATGACGACCGGTGCGAATCTGATGATTGGGACAAGGAAGCCGGTGATGGAGGTTGCGTCGAATCTGTGGAGGTGGAGGGGGCATACACGGATGAAGGGGAATGTGGTATGGGTGGAATGTTGTATATGAGGCTCAAAATATTCATCCGGTCAGCATACGTATCGTGCTGAAAGACACCACCACCCAGTGAGCTGAGGTCTGAGCACAATCACGCGTAAGACATACTATTGATTTTAACCGTCTGACTTCCTCTTCCTGAGCTACGACGCTGCGCCGGCGTCCATTTCTTTTGCGTCCGTCCGAGTCCTCACCTCGTCGAACTCGTTCCATGACCTCGCTCAGAAGAGCGACACTCCTGCCATAAGCGATGACGGCAGCGTGGGGATCATCATTCGTCGCGTCCAATTGAACTGCTTCTCGAGCGAGTTCAAGTGCCCGGGTCAGCGCGCGACGCGAAGACGGTCGCGATTCGGACGAGGAGTGGGGATAATGTGGTGAGTTTGGTGAGAGTAACAGACGGTCTGGGACGATATCCTGCGTGTTCGCTTGAGGCTTTGAATGGCTAGGGAGGGTCGTGTTCCTTGCAGCAGTATGAGCAACTGTGGGTGAAAACGGCTGTGGGCTGTTTGAGTTAGATATAGGTGGGGACGTGGGGACTTGTTGGCGACTATGAGAAAAAGCTGCAACGGCTGCCAGGTTGACAGAAGCGGAAGGTCGACCGTAAGAATTTTGGCTGGTACTTGTATTTGATCTGTGCCTAGTGGCAAACTGGGAGTCGTCAGGGATGCCTTCGTCGTCGATAAAAAACGCAGAGGATGTGGGAGGAACGTGAGGTATCGGTTGACTGGGAGGGGGGACGGCGGGAGGGAAGTTTGCGGCTGAGGAACGACGGCGTTGTGCCGCGGTAAGATGGGCAAAGGCGGAATGGGGAGGCGTGGAAGTGGAGGGAGGGAACGGTTGTCCTGACGCGTGATCAGACCACTGTCGCGATCGGTGAACGAGTGGTGGTTGATGAGAGCTCGACTCGAATGCCATGCCGAGAATGGTTACCGTGGGGTATCCCTCGATTGAGTTGGCCTTGAATGATGGCTCTTGGGGTTAGGAGGGTTATATCCAGGAGAGAGTGATGAGAGCCTGGACCAAGTTTAGCAGGAGCTAGTTGATGGCCGACAAGCGAATTGATGTTGATCGGAAGGTGTAAGGCTGGGGGGCATACAGTACGGATAGCAACGGTGGTCGTGGACGTTATGTACGACGAGGAGAAGAGTGAGCACAACGAGAGGGACGACGAGGACGACGACGGAGGCCTGGGTACTTCCAAGGATCGTCGGAGGTTGAATATTACCCACGCCCAGATTAGGAAAGAAAGAAAAAAAGTGTTATTAGACGCCAAGGAATTTTTACTTGCGTCGGGACATGATCTACTCGACCAGAAAAAAATATATGCGATTATGCTTGGAGAAACAACCGCCGCGCAACAAGAAAAGCAGGTAAACTCGTAAGGAATGTCAATGGATTATCCGATAATAGAGTCGCAGAGCAAACGCAGACAGAAACGAGTGGTCAGACAAACGTGTAACGAACGGACAGACGTTGGGTATATATGTCGACACGGTGCCGATCAAAGTCAAATATCCTTGCACAACTAGTCCCGGAACTCTCCCTGGGAACCCTGCGCAGCCAGCCGGCTCTCCAGATTTCTGTCCCCCCCATCGACCATCAGTCACACCGCAACGTAAACAAGCACGCTTTTACATACCTGAGAGATTCCTCCTTCGCCAAGAGTTCCTGACGTTTTTCGTTGATCTCCCGCTGCACCTTGAGCTCAATCTCACGCAGCTACAGAGCAGGTCAGGACGTTAAACCAAATCTTTTCGCTCCGAGAACGACGTACCTTCTCCTCTTCCCTGCGAAGCTGTTCTTCTTTGAGGCGTACACTCTGGGTGGCAAGTTCTTCGGGAAGAATCGAAGAGTCACTAAAATAGACAGACATTCAGCAAAGCCATACGGCACAAAAAAAAAAACAGCATATCCATACGGGGCATCTGCATGCACTGTCCGGGACAACTTCTCCGTACGGTAGGTCTCGTACAAAACGTCGTGGGTGAGCGACTTCAAATCGCCGAGGTGGGAGCTATCTTCTGATGAGTGTCGAGTGGAACAAGATATGTAGATACACTTGCTTCAAAAGGGCACTGCGAAGTCTGCTGAAATCCGAGTGCTTTGTGTTGTCGACTTCAGCGATACCCCATGGGTATATCCTAGCCCGAACAGGTTGTCCGTCAATTTCAATCTCCTCTTCGGATCCAATGATAGCAAAAGGAAGCAAAGCCTGCCAAGAATCAGACATCCCTAAAACCCAACGAAGTTGGGTCGCTCACCCGAAGCTCGCTGTTGTCCTGGATGGTTTCCTCGTCATCTTCCTCGACATCATAAGGGAAGTTGTAGACAGGAATGTCATGGTGCTCGATGTCCTCCATAATCTGAATACCCATTGAGTTGTGAATTGGAAGATTTACGTGGGTCACTGACCCGTTTCTTGAATCCCCGAAGCTCCATTGGGGTCAACGAGTCGGCCTTACCAATGACGGGGATGACGTTAACGCGAGGCGACAGGCGACGCATGAGTTCAATGTCCATTTCCCTCAAACTGTTGTTCAAGTGAGCGGGACTTGTTGCCTGGAAGAAGACAATTTTACGTACGCGTGTCCGGTTGGGGGGATAAAGTAGAGCAACGCGTGTACTCGGTTGTCCCGGAAGCGCGGGTTACGCTTGATACGAGACTCTTCGGCGAGAATATCATCGTATTGACGTTCAAGGTAGCCAACGATTTCTTGGAAGCTTTCGCGATACGTGAGGAAATGGTGAGATGAAGAAGAAACAGATACTAACGCGAACTCGTTGTCGATGTTGTCGCCAAAACCAGGCGTGTCAACGATGGTGAGGGCGATGCGAACGCCATCCTCCTCGAGTTCTGAGGAAGAAAGAGTGTTGGAAAGGAAAGAAGGGAGGGTGAGGGTTGGCCTTACCGACGTTGACAGGCTTGATCTTGATGCCTTCTTCGATGTGAGCGGTATCAGGGTTGTCAGAGATCTTGTGGGCAAGA
>JBBPRJ010000378.1:0-10566 GCA_038092975.1 Chalciporus piperatoides | reverse complement strand
GTACGGACCTCCGTAGACGTTCGAATATAGATGTCCTCGGTGTTCACGGTATCTAAGAACCCAAGCTTGTCATGATAAACGGACCAAAAGTCCTGCAAACACAAAACCTCGAATTCAGAGAGTACTAGTAGAACAAACGACCAGCGAACCAACCTGCCCGTGCTTGATGGAATCTTCCAAACCCTCTTTAGTGAGCTGGCCAGCATCACAGGTACCCTGCCAGATCTGATTTGCGAAAGGATGCCACTCCGGGATGACAGTCTCATGGTATACTTGCGTGGTTCCTGCTGCGTAGTCGTGTTGGAGAATGTCATCGCAATTCCACCCGTAACTCGGGTTGAGTTCCCGCTCGTTGGGGTATAGGTTATCAGGAGTTCGCTAGTACGGAAAGAATTCTAATCAGTAGTCGGCAACCCGAACAAACGCCCAACTTCAAGGAAGGAAGCTAGCGAGTTGAACAGCTCTTTCAAGCCCCTCCACAAACCCCTACCACTTACTTTGTGGTGACGGATGACAACATTCATATAATCAAGTGTAGCCTTGGGGTCATAAGGTCCCACATAGTGTTGGGCATTGACATGAGGTGCATTGCAGTAATTATACATGTGCCATGGTAGGTGAGCTGGGGTGACCGAAGAATTGTAAACGCCTGTGTAGTTGAGGGTGAGTTGCTGTTCATTGGCACGCTCGCTTCAGTCAAGCCAGATTGAAGGATCGAAACCGTTCGGTGAGACGCACCATGCTAGATTGCAGCGTGTTTACCGTGACCTGATGGTTCCAAGGACTCCAGAACATCGGCGTACACTATTAAGCTGGTCAAGCAATAAATTATAATGGTGTGCGTCTCCTGGACCGCAATGAAGTTCAGCGATCCGAGTCGAAAGTGAGTCGAAGGAGGTGACTGAGTCCCTTAGAAGAGTAGGAACGACTGTCTTCCTACGTACTAAGGGGCTGCCTACGGGAGACTAGACTGAGTCAGTTGCGAGATGCAATTGTCAGATTTTGGAACCGTCCTCGGCTAGAAATACGGTAGCCTGCCTCCAACTTCCGGATCGTTCAACGGATCAAAGTCAACTTGAACTTCATGGTACGAGTCTATTGGATATCCTATTCTGCACAATGCAATCTAACTTCGACCTCACTAACCACGGATTCCTTTTCGTTGCACCCAAACCTAAGCTAGGGACTTACGACGAGAGGGGGCCTTGATGCGCAACTCTGAGTACAGCATGACGACCTAGTGATGCAGGCATTGCAGCAGCCCGGCGTTCCATTGTACGAAGGAAATGAAGGCGGCGCCCAATCTTGATCTCCGAGGCTAGGGACCCAGACGTCGAATGCTTAGGTCAACCTATCCTTGGAAGTGTAAGATGCGAAGACAGCCCCTGGCTGGCGAAAGAGACCTACGTGATAAGTATGGGATGTGGATAGAATCTAGGTCTTCCTCAAACATCCTCTCCAAACGAAAGTAAACTCTTGCCCTCTCGCTTCGACTTCTTTTTCGGAGCTTTCTTGACTTTATCGTTTTCATCACCGCTGTCGTCCCCATCTACGATGATCCGTCGTTTGAGTTTACTTGACTTTGTATTAGATTTTGCGCTCGAAGACGAAAATGAAAGACTGGATGCAGCCTTTTTGGACTTGGCACTCTCCTTTGGAGGTTGCCTTTTATCCTCCTCCTGTTTTGGTGACTCGTCATCAGACACAGGGAGAGGGGGAAGTCCCTTCTCTGTTCCAGGAAGTATGAGTGCAGGCATAACACAAAATGACTCAACCACAAACGTTTCCTCCTTTCGTTCTCTGCGTCCCGCTCTGTCAGGTGCCTCCCGGCCTTCAATACGACCACCTGTGGCTTCTCGTCGTCGTCATCTTCGTCAGCGCTTCCGGGATCATCGCTGGGACGCTCCGGAATCGATGGGCGAACGGGAATGGGAGGTCTGCCTGACCCATCGTCGTAGTACTGTGGTTCGTCCTCGTCCTCGTCTTCGTTGGATATCCCCTTGACTTTGTTCTGGAACTTTTGAAGGAATGCGGGAACGTGCGATTGATACTGAAGTCGTGAAGAAAGTTGGTGTCTAGTTGGCTCCCTTGAACCCATTGTAATTACTTGGAGTGATGGGCGTAGTTGTCAACGCTGACTGTAGTACACTTGCCTTTTCCAGCAACACTGTCTTGTCTCCGTACTACCACCTGCACCAATAATTCAACAGTGCACCGCCGCAGACCAATGAAGCTGTCCTTGAACGAGTTGAACGACGATATCCTAATCTACATCTTCACTGCGCTTTCCATCCCGGACATCCTTCGTCTAAGACAGGTGAGAATGAACTTTACTCGTGAGATCATAACGGTCGTATTCACATCTTCCTCAACAGGCATCTCGACGACTATATCTCGTCTCAGAGCAACACTCCGTTTGGGTGAACGCCACAAATGAAATTGCCCGTGACGGCATTCCCTTCCCTCAGCGTCCGCCGACATCGCTATCCCCCCAAAACCTGAAGCGACAAACACTCCGTGCATATAAGCTCGGTCTCAATTGGAGATCTCCAAATACAAAGCTTTACACCCACGCATTGACGACCAGCAAAGGTGGAATCATAGAAGAGATCAAGTTTCTATCCCATCGCGGGTGGAATTGGATTGTCACCACTTCACTCACGATCTGGTGGGACCTGTGCATTAGGGATTGCGATACCCTTCGGGTAGTCTCCAAATGGAGCCCCGGAAAGGCTCTTTTTCATGGAATGGTCGTGAACTCGGAGGATGATTCGGACGCTGCGATCGCGATCTCCGTACAAAGAGATGGGTTTGTATCGGAATGTTTCCTGAGCGCAATGTCTGTACTAAGCCTCTTTCAGTCACACGGCTGTCGACATCCTCACGGTGTCTGTTGATCAATCGCGAGGCGTAACTGTCCAGTCACTGACCACCCTGGACACATCTCTCAGGCCAGTGGCTCTGAAAGGCGATCTCGTGGTCTTGTGCGATCATGATTCTGAAACCTTGATGCTGAACTGGAAGACCCGAGAGCAGGGTTTGTTAAAGAGTCCTGAAACGTTTCAGGTGACGAGACTGGTCCCACGATTCTTGTTGTGATGGACTCAGTTATGAGCAGGACAAACCACTACACGTCGATTTTGCTCAAGAGAGCATCTTCGTGGTGAGGGCTCGTTCCATCTGTATATTCGACGAGCCCCGAATGGTCGCTCCAGGCGACGATCTCCCTGTAACCCTACCTCGCGTGACCCATTCCTTTGGTTGGGTTGAGGCTGTGTCTTTGGCGCCGAGGCCTTGCTCCCAACGTTACATCATCAACTCTCCTCAATCAGCTTTATCGTTGCTCGTTCGCAACAAGGGAGAAGATCCGTGGAGGCTAACTGAACGATTTCAGCTCATGACGCTGAACACACAGTTTAACCATACTCCTCCGGATACCTCCGTTGACGATCCAACGACTGGAAACGATACCATTGCCTTTCCCTTCCAGCTCGTTTCCAGCCTCTCCTCTCGCCACCGGGGCCCGCTGCGCTGTAGCGACATGGTTCTTGGATCATACGGGACGGCAGTCTGGGTTCAACCTTCCGACTGGGCGCCCGCCGGTTTGATCGCTGATAGCCACTACTCGGCAGATGCTCCCTCGACGGCATCTCGAGAGACACTTATCGTGGCCATGTTTCCGGGTTTGCTGAATCACTGGTCATCGGAGGCGTGTGTCAAGGTCGCGCTCGAAAACGATGGGACTGGGTGGTCTTGCTTGGACTATGACGAGGATAGGGGGCTTGTCGCGCTGGGATCGAATGATGGCAAGGTGACGGTATTCCGATTATGACGCACTGCATGGGATAGAGGTGAGTTGTTTTGTTATTTCTTGTCGGTCATGTTATTAATCCTAGGGATAGGCACAAGAGTCAGATGAAAAGAAGTCATCAGTTGACTCCATTGGTAGTTCGAGTTAGTACGTCATTGACAACTGTTTGAAACCTTTATAAACCCAGAAGCCCGATGAACGGTCTCATCCTTAAAATGTTGTTCAGGTAATCACTTTCTGGCCCCGGATGCGACCTTGCCTTTCCAAACCAGACTCTCACTGAGCAGAAGACAGTCGTCCTGCCCTATTGAGAGACGCGACCGATGTTTCGTTTCAATGATCCTAGGCCTGAACTGCTCGTACTGATGATGATGATCTTTCGTGTATCAAACAGCTTACATACCCAACATCCAAGCGAGCGACGATCATCGCGATCCCAATTCATAACGAATGTGAGTGTGAGTCCTAGGGCATACATTATGTAATACCCCATCCTCCCTCCGATCTCTCCGACTCGCTGAGCAGCACCGACTCCCCTGACCCCAATGCTCGCCATGAGACGTCCCTCGATTGACGATTGGATTTGGATCTGAACGTTTGGCGTAGAACCAGATCGATCCGCGACCAGCTGTCTGTCGCTTGCCAGTCGGCGCCGCGTAGATCGTTTTTTGATTGTCAAGGTACACGAACCTGTACCCACACATGTAAGTAAGTTACTTATTGTACACTGCGAGAGATTCAGTGATGGCGATGTCGGTCAGGGGGCGAATGTTGGAGCAAACTATGTACTCAATCGAGGTCGTCAGTCGAACGTTGAACGTTGAACGTCGAACAGCGGGGTCACAGAATTCGAATCCGACGACCCAAACGTCCAAAGGTTACGCGTTACGATTGGTTCCCCCGGGAGTGCGGTGCGCCTCTGACGTTCTGTCTCAACTTGAAGTCGGGCGACTCAATGGCCTCGTACACACTCTTACCAATCGAGGACGTGGCATTAATCCCTCAAATGTCTCGGACAAATATATGAACCAGATACGCCGCAACTGACATGAAGGATGGAAGCGAGATTTGAGACACCGGCTACAGTTCATGATGCAACTAGCCCATATGCGCTGAGTGAAACACGCCTACGAGAGGGCACATGCAATGATGAGGGTGGAAGTGGTCGTCGACGGTACTTATCTATGTACTACATCAGTTCATCAGCTCTGTCGTGGGAGACTGGGAGACGGTATCTACCAACCACCGAGGCCGCGAGGCCAACGCCATGCCAGCCCATGTCCCTGAATGACATACAAAGTGAAACCCAGTTGACCATACTACACATACGTGGATCCTCGGATGAATTGAGCGCTTGCCCACAAGATTCAGAGTCTCATTCTCATTTGGTCCCTACTCATTGTCTACATGTCTACGTGGTGCAACTCATAAATAAACTCATAAACTCGTGATCATACGCTAACGCTATGTAACGCCAACGCCTCCTCCCCCCGAAAGCCAAACTGCCCTAATCGGGATTAGATCGACTGATCTGATATCGATTAGCAATTACCTTTGCGTTGCTTGGTTTCATGGACGCGGGACGGATCTCGAGTTCATCCCGTTGGATAGAGTGGATAGAGTATTGAATGAGAGAACGTGAATGGGAATAGAAATGGAAATCATTATCGACTTGGTGGTAAGTTCTCCTACCTGGTACCATATACATAAATCACTGTAGGAAGAGCGATGACCGCTATCTTGGGCTGGGCTGTGTCTGTGCCCCGAAGTTCGAATGCATCGGCGTCTGGTATCTGGCGTTTCAGAGTCAGTTGGGGAGACGCGCCGACGGGGCGAGGATACGTGACGTACTTTTCGTTCCTGCTGTCTGGCGATCGATATCTAGTCTCCCCTAGACAGACCCGAGAGTCGGGATGAAAATAGTCGTTCACCTAATCGATATCGTAAGTCCTAGACAAAAGAGAGCTGCTGATTCAGAATCAAAATGAACGTCGACTCGAGTCTAACCACGGTGGTCGTGTCGGTCGTGTTTCGTGTTTTCAATCATGATGGCCAGAAGGATAATTTCACAGAAGCAGCAGCAGGGTGAGTGCAAGGGGTGGAAGAATGGAAGAACGACGGGGGTGGCGTTGACCCGTGATGGTGACCGGAGTCGTGTATCAGTGATAATGGCGATGCTTCAAGTTATGAGCGCGTGCACTAGCATGCGTGGTTAAATGATCGTTTCTCGCACTTGTGTTATTGGGCGTGTGTGATGCGAAACCTGAAACCTGTGTTATGTTATGATACATCATTGTGGCCTCCGAGCCGTCCATTCTCCATCTCCGTGCTCCCATGTGCCAGTGGTTGTGTGGCTGCGAGTGAGGAGACGAAGGTGTGTCTGGGAGAATTGTACGTTTTGTCAGGTACTAGTATGTGGACAAGGGGGCTTCGCGGACTGGTTAAAACGTGGTTTATTGAGGCAGGAAGTGAACACGAGGTTGGTGCGTTACGAAACTGGGGAATGGAAAGCCTGTGTGTAGGACACGTGTTAGACTAGCAACTTCGTCTGGGGAAATACGAGCTGACTGTCGCTGGGAGACCGAGGAGCGATAACGCTTGGAACGTTGCGCTCTGTCGCCTGCAGCGTTTTGCGAATGGATGATCGAGGAAAAAAACCCCTCCTCGTGTAGGTCGATTAATCTCAAGGGTTCCAGGACCACAAGCTCTGTGATCGGTTGAGCGATATCCTCGTTCATAGTCGAGTCTGCGTTGAGAAGTTGATCTCCAATCAATATACGGCTGCCGTAATGCTGGTCGTCGTGTAACAATACGCTGCTTACCGTCAAATAATGCTGTCCACGAGCGATCAATGAATGATCTGAAAGACTGGGTGTTCTGTGACTGCCAGTGATCCGGCTTCAAGGTCTGAGCAGGTCGACCAAGACAGCTGTTTCAAGCTTGACAGCGGGATAAAGCCACGTCCGGTTAGTCTTCGCTCCAGGGTACATATATTTCCACGCTCAAACGCGATCATTCCTTCTGAAAAGGGTTAGCGGAAAGAAGACTAACCAAGTGTCTGGGTACGAACCATAAACGGCGAACCTCAGCCTGCAATGCCAAACGTCAGTAGACACGCCCCTGATCGAAGGGAAATAGCGCGATGAGAAAGGTAAGATAGAGAGGTCGCCGCTCCGATATCCCCACCATCGAAGACTCGAATCAACTCGTTGAACGCCGACGAGGTCTGATAGGCCCTCAGAAATGAACAGCCCAGACCTACAAACACGCACTTGGCCGGTGATGAGGTGTGAAAATCATAGGAGGTGAACATCCGACGACCAAATCTACGGCTCCGACACGTCTTCAGTACGTCAAATTGTGGGCAAATGACCCGATCTGAGTGGCAAATCAAAAGGCAAGTTAATGGTCGCAATCTGATTTCCGTACGTGGTAGGTACGACCGAGCCTCAGATATGGTTAGTGAGGCTAGGCGACTTGAATGATTCACGCACACGATTCGGATCACGATGGGATGCGCATGGATTGCGTTTAGCCAGTAAAATAGCGGACAAGCTGATTCGAGACTTGTTGTCGCCGTGAGTGAGTGCTGGCTTGTCAGTAACCTAAACGATCCACGGCACTCACGGAAACCGACTCGTGCGGGGATCGGGGTGGGATCAACGTTCGATGCTCGGTATACCAGGGCTTCGAATGTGGTGAGCGCGTGATCTGTGTCGAGATTGGGATCAGGTTAGATGACGGGAGAGAGGGCTTCGATTGTGTTTCACGGTCATAAAGCGTGTTCGACTTGATGGAGACCACGTGTGTTTACAACGCTCAGTCATCTAAGTAGCAGGAGGTACCAGGGGCCAAAGGGAGAGAACTGCGGAGTGGAGTTTTCATGTGAACAAAGTTGTGATAGGTAGTGCGGGCTGGAAGACACGTGTTAGAGACTCTTCGCCGTGTCCCGTGGAAGCCACGGCTGTCCAAGACCAAAGTGGGAATGCTAGGTTTGAAAGTAAGTCGGCGCAATGAACGAGCGGATGATTACTGTTTCGTATCCTCCGCCTCGAGTTTCGATCGACAGCCGAGTTCGCGTTGGCCGCAGTCCAAGTGTGCTGGGCGACCCGTATCGAGATCCGAATGCAGTGCAAAAGAGTGCGACACATGGGCTCGGCGGTACTCAAGTACTCACATCGGTGATGAATCTGAGGAAAGAACTCCCATTTACGGTAATCTGGGGGTGTCACGGTGCCTCACCAATTCCTTATTTGGGAATACAAAAGGATCCGTAAATGGACAGATGAGATCAATGATGAATCGCATTGGATCGCAAGACGGCGAGGGGGTAGAGGAAGAGAATGCGGTGCCATGCTTGGAAGGGCGTGGGGGTAGTGATGTGAGGGAATGATTTGGGGTGAGTTGGGGTGTGCCAGTCAGGTGGACTGGTCTGGGTGTTGTGGGTAAAGGGGAAGTGTGTTTGCTTAATCGGATACGTACAGCCCAGAAGCGGTTCTTATAGGCGGATGTGTATGGAGTAACAAACCCCAACTACTGCATACACGACGAATCGGAAGGGTCCCTGGCCAGCAGAGGGGAAGGAGGAGTTGCTCGAGGTACGTCGTCTTACATGACCGAGTCGGTGGATGTGCTGGATCGGTGAATCGGGAAATCTGAGGGTGGGGGCGTGGGAAGATATTCCGTTCAGATTTGCATCGTGTCAGTGCGTGCCAGTGAGATCCGTCGCCATCGGGAGATACGGCACGGTCAACTCATTCCATTCAAAGTTGATAGCTTCCCTCCACCGTACGACTCGGTCTCTGGCCAGTCGAAAATACCTCCAAAGGCCAGAAAGGCCAATACTGCGATCTTCTCTTTTCTGCCCTCTTTCTCTCTCTCTCTTCATATCCCCATTTTTCTCATTTTTTTTTCTCGCTTTCTGACAGTTTCTCGTCCTTGAGATCAACTTCCATTTCGCTTCGAGTGCGCTCAGAATCTCACTTTGCTTTGTTTGCTGTTAAGAGATCTGCATCGCACTCTTTTTGCTGTGTGAGCCATCATCATCATCGCCGATATCTCATTCAGTTCAACGTTATTCGCTCTATAGTCAATACTAACCCGACTTCCTTGTCAAGAAGTACTCGGACACTAACACCGACTCATCCGTCCTCGAATGGCGTCTTCGCATGCTCACCACGCTCATCCCCACCGCTATCCAACTCACCCAAACAATCTCTCAAATTCAAATCCCCACCCCCCACCCCACGTGCCATCCAGTGATTTTCGCCTCCCTCCGCTCAAGAGCCTCAATTTCTCGTTCAGACCCCCTCAACACGACGGTCATGCTCAGCCTCCCCCACCAGAACAGCCTGGGTATTCCCAGTTCGACGTCGCCCAAGATGTGAGCGGACACGCCCCAGCGCAGAGTGGACCAGCATCTGCAACAACCACGAACGGCACATCGTTCTCGGCGTTTGGATACCCAACTCCAACACCCACGTCGGCGCCCGCGTATCTTCACCGCCAACCGTTTGCACTTCAAGGTCAGGCAACGGCGCAGAACCAACAGCAGCACGAGAACGATAGCTCAACATGGCAGCAACAACATCCACACGGCGCGAGCGCGCCTGCTCCACCCCATTCACAAACATCCTCGCAAGTACACGCGCAAGTGCACCAGAACCAGACATCGTCTTTTGCTCGCACAACACCGCTTGTTCCCACCACAGTTGATACACCAAATGCGTCCCGTTCATCCTCTGCCTTTCCTCACCCTTCACATCCAAAACATCGGGCGACATACCCCCCTCCATCACAATACACACCAAATACGTCACACCCGTACTCCTCTTCTTATCCCCCGTCATCCGCGTCGGCGTCAGCGTCGGCACCGTATGCACCTTACAGCACTTCCCCGGCTTACTCCGCTGCCTCAACTTCTCCTACATTCACCCCTTCGACTTCCCCGACCTACGGCTCTGCTCCAGCTAACGGTGCATCTTCATATCCTTCTCACCATCCATATCCGACCCCCACCTCTGCATACCCTCACCCTCCTCCGTCGCCCACTCCAACGCCGACCCAACCAACACAGCCGCATCCGCACGCCCACACCCATGCTTCACCGCACTACACACATCCCCCAGGTTCTGCTTCAACGTATGCCTTCGATGATACCAGGCCCAGCACGGGTTACGACGGCCAGGGTTCAGGACCCGCTGTCAGGGGACATCCACAAACCCAGGAAACCAGGTACGTATTCCGTGGCTGGACTAAGTCTCTTAAATCTTATCCAAATCACAGGGACACTCGCGGATCTCTCCAAGATCGCGCGAGGTATCCACCTGCGCAACCTAAAAGTGCGGATACGCGCATAGATACGCGTCATGATATGTATACTCACCCCCACTCTGTCGCCCCTCCTGTTCCCGCAATTGAGGCAAGACACTCCCAGCCTTATCCTCAGCACGATACTCGCTCGATGTATTCCCATCAGGGACAGCCATCGCGGCCTGGAACATCTTTTGCGCAAGGACAAGCACAGGCACCTGTTCCACAACCAACATCCTCCGAGACATCTCGGTCATATCCTTCCGAGTCCCGCACAAGCGCATATACTCAGGATGCGAAGTTTCCCTACGCTCAATCACATGTTCCCGAGCCCACAGCACGCGCAACAGCCGGATTTGCTCAGGATCATCCCCACCGTGTTGGATATCCCTCGGAAGGTACTACGCGTCCTCCATATTCACAGGATACGCGGGCTAGTTACT
>JBBPRJ010000377.1:0-10576 GCA_038092975.1 Chalciporus piperatoides | reverse complement strand
TGTCAAATTTACTCGAAATGGCAAGTTTGATGACATAAGATCTGTAGTGAAATTTGGGGTGGTCCCAGTTTGAACTTGGTACTAGAAACGTCGGACTAACGCTGTACAAGTTGCAGACAGTAACAGACTTACAAGTAGCAGTCTGTTAACCGTGCTCCCGTCGTAACAAGCTACACTCTCGCGCGCTCGTATTTCTGTCCTCTCCAGGCTGTATTCATATCTTTTTATCCTCCTTTCACCACGTATTCTGTCCTTCACTCCCCGCCCGCTTCGCCCAAACCTGCCGGTAGATCTCCGACCTTTTTATAACGTCTCATTTGGCTGCGCATATGCCTCGTCGCACCTCCACCCGCGCTGTCACCTTGTCTGCAACCTCTGAGCCCGTCCCTCCTCCACCAGAGACTCCTTACGACTCCAACATCCTTCAGCTCCGTCGTCATTGGAAATGGGCTGCCTTCTGTCAATTCTTCTTTACGTTCAGTTCCCTTTTCTCCTTTAATGACGTTACTCTCGCCGTACGTTCAATCTCGCGTCAAATCACTCTTCTCTCTGACCGTCTCTTCACCCCCCCTAGGATGTTGAAAACGACCTGGTTCACTCAACAAACCGGGTTCTGTCCCGTATCATGCAGCGCCTGCTCATAGTTCTGACCCAGGATCGCAAAATAACGTACGCTTCCTTTCATTATCGCTCGAATCTCACAGTCACTGCCTTATCTAGCACCGACAACTGGCAGAACGCATTGCGACGTCAGTACCAGAGAAGGGACCCTGAAGCCAGCCCTATTGGTCTTCCGTCTCGCCCTCAAGGCTTCACAATCGAATCTTCTCGGGCATCCACTGCGCCTCCAATTCACTCCGGTCCCCCTTCTGAAGTGCCACTCGATGAACCAAAGTGTGAGGACCAGTCGCTGGAACCCGATCAATCCGTTGCCCATTCCCCGGAGAGCGTGCCCCATGTTGAAGATCCAGAGCAAAATTTCAGTACCAAGATTGAGGATCAGGAGGCTGCCCAAGATACATTCGAGGAGCCGGAGAAACAGGTCGACTGGTTAGATCTCCCGATGCTCACGAAGCTCGAATCGTTGCATACGTTGGCAGAATGGCAGTTCCAGAATCCTAACAGACTTCGCCAGCAGATGAAATCTGACGATGAACTGGCTTCGTGGGTGCGTACAGGCACAAGGGCATTGCGTCTTCTCTTTTTGACAATTATCCGTTTTTGCGAAACACAGCGAATAGACCCGATTGGGTATGATACTAAGAGAAATGCGTACTGGTTTATCGGTGGTAAGTCCTTGTGCCCTCCAATCACAGACATTTGGTAATAATCTCATGGGCAGGTGATCGCCTGTGGATTCAGCGAGAACCGCCTCGAGTAAGTCTGAAGCGGAAACGGAAACCTGGTGGGGGAGGGACCTCCCGAAACAAAACGAAAGATAAAACCCAATTACCCACCGCCAAACGTCAGCGCATCGATTCAGAGTCGAAGGCCGTCGAACACTCAACGAGGCGCTCCAGTTCTCGCAAGGTGCAATCCCAGTCTTCCCCAGGTAGTGCCAGAGAGGGTCGTGTTGCAAAAATGAGGGCAAACCAGAGACTCGACGCCCAAGCTAGGGACCTTGCCGAGTTTAAGCGTCAAATGGCAGGCTCGCAGACTCGCGGAGTAGCCACTCAGACCCCCCGCAGACCCACGGGGACAAGAGTCAGCGCACGACTTTGGGGAGCCCAGGTCGAAGAGGATGAATGGCAAGAGGTTCCCGATGAATGGTTGGTTGCGAGCAATACCCACAAGAGCAAGAGCAAGGATGCGCCACCTGGTCCCTCGACAGCTGGAAGGAAGATGAAGACAGGCTTGGAGAGTGATGATGGCTCGGTTAGTGAGCTCACCGAGCTCAGCGACGACGACGACGAAAAGCCGGGACCGGACCCGGAGTCTAACAGCGAGGCAGAATTGGGGGCGGAGCCAAAAAGTCCGCCACAGCAATCGATGCTTCATGGGCGGCCCGCCGCCGCGAATCCCCCCGAATCCACGGAGATCGGTGACGAGGGGACAATGTCACCTCAACCAGAGGTTACACCACTCATTCCTGATGATTTTATTGAATGGGAAACGGTCAGTCGTGTTCCAATATGGATGGGCAGTAACTAATTGCCCTGTTCCAACAGATATGCGTTACTCTAGAGGAATGGGAAACCATAGGCGAACGGTTTGCAAAGGCAACTCATTACACAGAGAAGGCGCTCCATAAAGTGTTATCACAAAGCATTGTGCCAATGGTTACCGCTGAACTCAGGGTATTTCTCTCGTCTTGGACCACCCATTCCTTTATCTTATCACCTTCCAGGAAATTGAGAAGAAACGGCGCATGGACGAAGCCGTGGTGCATCGCAAGCGTTCGACCAGGATTGCTCTGAAGGAAACTGAGAAGGAAGAGGAGCGTGCAGCGACGAGAAGACGCGCGGAAGAGGAAGAGAAAATGAGCCGAGCGCGCAGGCTAGAGGCTCGTCAACAGAGGGAACAAGCGGAACGACTTAAAAGAGAGACTGGACGAGAACAGCGGAGGAAGGAGCGTGAGCTCAGAGAACATCAAGAGACTGAGGCACGAGAGGCACCGTCTGAGTTCGTCCCTGGCCCATTTTACCGTCAATCTCCTAACTTTCCAAGTAGACCTCACGTTTCTGTTGAAGTTGGCGAGGGCGAGCCCTACTCCAAACCACCATCTGTCGGAGGCAGCAAGGGTTTGGTCATTCTGAATGCTGCCCCAGCGAATGGAACAGGAAGTGGGTCTCGCAGTCCCGTGGAGAACTGGGAGCTCGATTGCGAGATTTGCGGGCGAAAGGGTATCAACCAGGTGAGAAGTCTTTGGGACGCCTTATCTCGTCACTTACACCTGCAAGGATGACGGCGTTCCTCTCTTGTGCTGTGGTGTTTGCTCAAAGTGGCAGCATATCGTGTGTCATGACAAGCAAGATGCGATGGCCGGTCGTCCCAAGCGTAATTGGGATGCCGAGGACTTTATTTGTCGACAATGTCGGCTGATAAGAGCGAAGACGTTATCACCCAGCAGCTCTGCAGGCTTCCTCTACCCTCCCGGCACTCAGGCCTACTACGGTCAGCCATCCAATCATCCCAGAACGTACCCGAACAGCGGTTACTACCCGTATGATCATCAGTCTGACGTCCGGACGTCCGGTCCTCCCGCTCCATTGCCTTCGCCTCGTTCCTACACGTCACACTCACGGTCGGGAGGCGTTACATTTGCACATTACCAGCCTCAGCAAGGCGGTTTCTCGACTTCCCGACCGACCTGCTCTGTGCAGGACCCGCAGCAGCATCAGCCTGCGCGTTATGCAGTTACACCTCACTCAGTGCCCGCCGGGGTAGCTTCGTATCCATCCAACTTCCATGTGAGTGCGCTATCAAACTGTCTACACTGCGTGACCTAACTATTTTGTCCAGACACAGGCTATCGCACAGACACCTCCAGTTCATCCTCACGAGCAGTGGCCCTCATCGTCGTATCCACGTACTAGCAACCCGTACCCGATGAATGGTGCACCCCCACTTCACGCACAGGGAGTTCAGCCATACTATAATGGACACGCTACTAATGGTGTTGCCCCCATGTCGTACTCTCACATGCGAGGGACCGATAGCCAAGCTATGGGACAGTACGCTGGGCTCCAACATATTACATCTTACCAGCATAATAAATAGCGGTTCTAGCCGCCGTCCGTCTGATTTATTGTTGCTCTTACCCTTCCTGGGTTATGACCAGGGCCAGTGGATGATATACGGACAACATGTTATACTGTTATACAATGTAGAACACTGAGGTAATACAGAGCATGGATGATATTATCGAATTGTTTCATACAGCTTGAATGCAGGAGAGCTGAACGGGAATGGATCGTCATCTGCGACGTTGTCCCTGTGATTTTCATTAGATACGGATTGACAGCTGGGTAGAGGAAGAGTACGCACTCCATGGGCCCAAGGATCTTCAACCCACGGATATGTGTGTCTTTACCACTCATGTGGTTCGCTACGACGATGATTTGGAGCACGTAGGCATGCACCGGCTTGCTAGAACAGCAATGCGAGTCAAACAGGGTCGTTCACATCCCGAAAAGAATTACTAAGTAGTGCCGTCTTCATCAAGTTCTGACGAGACGTCAAAGGTAATCCAACCGTCGGGTTTATCGAGCGTAGCAACTCGAACATCTTGGAGATCGCTTGGACCAGTCCCAGCGCGAATCGCCAAGGTCGATGGGGTGTATGAATCATCTTGCGGCCAACTGAGATATATGCTGATTTTCTGATAGATCGCACATCAAGTCTTTCGTGCAAGCAACAGGAACATGGGCTCAAACCAACCTGAATCGGGACTTTGCGAGGGAATTCGATGGTGATAAAGTGAGGTTGAGGACCGTCAGAGCTAAGACGGTGAATTAGTCGTAATTCAGGGAAGATAAAGTACTCACTGCCAGAAAGTATCTGGATCACCATCCCTCAAGCACTCTGCACCGAAACCAAACTTGTAGGAGGAGACGGACCACTTGGCGATTCGTCCAATGTCCGGCCACGGAAGAATCGGCGGGAGTCGACCTAGGATTTTTTCAGTTTGGACGACGTATTTCGAGTGGCAAGCGACGGTGCAAACTTTGGTGCATCATGGGCAGATTATCCTTGGGCATGTGGGCTAGTGCGGCAGATGGTGCAGGATTGGTAGCATTTTGTCCGTCGTTGCGCGTGCCCGGCACTGACATGGTGGAAATCTGCAAGGACCGTTACGGACCCTCTGAGACAAGCGGTGAATTGAATCGCAGTGGAGTTGAACCCATGTCTAGCCAACGTGGTTCGGACAAAGCTAGCGTTCGAGATTAGAAATCGGACTAGGTCACATTTAGCATGCAAAACCGTGTCGTCGATGACTTTTCTCTTACACTCGTGAGCTATGGACGATACATCATCTAGCACGATCTGGCCAAGACTGGCACACCTTGATGACTACCCTCGCTATGGAAGGCAGATGATCCTAGACAACTTCGGTCTTCAAGGTTCCGTTCACACTTTTTTGGTTTTCTAGGTATTCCAGCTTTATCTTCAGGTCAAATCAAACTGCAGAGTGCAGCAGTCGCCGTGGTTGGTGCGGGGGGCCTTGGATGCCCCGCACTACAGTACCTCGCCGCTGCCGGTGTTGGCAAGTTCACCTCGTCGACCTTCATATCATTGTTATAATTGTCATCGAAACCAGGTCGAATAGCCATCATCGACCATGATAAAGTCGAGCTTTCTAATATACAGAGACAAGTCCTCCATAATGAGGAAACGATCGGCATGTCCAAAGCACTCTCAGCAGCAGCAGCTATCAAAAAGTACGTGATTTGGGATTTTGCCTGTGCCGACGTGTAATGGGTCAAAAGGATCAACTCGACTATCCACGTTGAACCCGTTATCGAGGCAATACATTCATCAAATGCCATGACGCTTTTACAACCATACGATATCATTCTTGATTGCACGGACAATGTTCCGACCAGATATCTCTTGTCTGACATCGCTGTCCGACTCGGGAGGCCTTTGGTCAGCGGCGCTGCCCAGAAGTATGAAGGCCAGCTCTGTGTCTACAACCTCGGCGAATCAGGACCTTGTTATCGCTGCATATTTCCAAAGTCCCCAGCTGCGGAGATGACTGGGAGCTGTGAGGAGATGGGCATACTCGGGGCTGTCACTGGCATCATCGGTGCCATGCAAGCACTAGAGACCATCAAGATTCTCGTCGGTTTGCACGGTATGTGAGGTCCACTTTGTTTGATTCATGTTCCCTTGAGCGAAACGACTATAGATGGTACGGCATCCCTTTTACTATTCTCTGCCATATCGATACCACCATTCCGCACCATCAAGCTTCGAGCAAAAAAGCCGACCTGTATTGCCTGTGGACCAGAAGGACAACGGATGGGCGCTGTTAACGAGATTGATTACGTCGCGTTCTGTGGGGGTGCCCGTCCTGACTGGCAAACAAGGGGCTTAGTCCCCGGTAACCCAGGTGATCGTATAACTGTCCAAGTAATACATCCAGTTTCATTCCACAAGGAACAAGTCTCAACAGCTTGCAGGAATTACGAACAAAACTGGATGCGCAGGAACTATGTACGCTGCTCGATGTCCGTCCTAAATCAGAATTTGGGATCTGCCATTTACCAGGTTCACATAGTGAGACGACTCGTATTATTTCCTGTGTCAAAGCTCACAAACCTGATTCAGACATCCCACTGCCACAGCTGCTCGCAGATCCTACTAGATACCTACTATCCAATATCACCTCAAAGATCGTTGTATTGTGTCGACTGGGAAATGATTCGCAGATAGCAGCAGGGGCCCTTCGAGAGTTCAACCCCTTACTCGACGTCAAGGATGTCATTGGAGGACTACGGGCATGGGCAAGAGATGTGGATCCGCAATTTCCAGTATATTGAGAGATGATACAAATGACGGAGGTTGTAGAAGTACATGCGTGTTGGTAGGAATAGAAACGGAGATACATGTATACTTGTATGCTCGTGTGATACACCTTGTTTCGAAGGGACAGCCATGGAGGATGGAGTGGCCGCATTTTACTTCTCTAGAAAATGTCCTTGAGTCGAACCGTTGCTAATAGTGACCAGAATAGGCTTACTCACTCAATCCGGGCTTAAACCACTTTGGGATTTTCTTCTGTACGGACGCCGAACCCGTCGATGCTGCGCTTGATGACGGCTCTGGCTTTAGGTTTGCTTCTGCTCCTTCCAGACTGGGGGGCTTAGGCAACTCGATGGCTTGCGCGATCATCGATGACAACAAAGGCGCGGGCACATCGCTCCCTAGACTCGATCTCAGCACGCGTAGCTCGTTTGTGTAAGACAGGGAGACGAACGATTAAGACTTTCATCCTCAAATCTAAGTAATAGCACTGAGGAAGGTGCCAACTGGAGCTCGGCTAGACTCATATCTCTGACCTTTGGATCAGAAACTTTGAGATCTCGTTTGGGTGGAGACTGGTCTGGAAGGAAGAGGCATCAGCAATCGTTCACGGGTGAATGGTTTTACAAACATAGTATGAATTTGATCGGTTTCACATCATCCCGAAGTGAGGAGCGAACAAAGGCATAGACGGAACGAATTTTATCTGTTGAGGGGAACGTCTTCTCTAGCTGGGTACGATCCGTAAATCTGATGCGAATTGTTGTCTTCGCATGAAGGTGAGCCCAACGAACTTGCCAACGAAGAAAAGCTACTGACGTTTGGCCACCTGTCTCTCTTGGCTTTCTCTGATGCTTCCCTAGTGGCGCGTAGTTGCAGAGGTGTATTCACCAATGCCTGTGTGCGCGCACTGAGAGTGGCTTGTGCGGCCTTCAGATCGGCAGTGGTTGGGGTGAAGTATGACTCAGGCAACTCTCCTACTTCAGACCAGTGGGATGAGTGCACGAAAACACGATCCAGGATGCACAGACGCACACGGAGAGCCACCGGAAGATGGTGGTTTGTATACTTTGAAATCAAATGATTCAACAATCGAGGGTGCTCCATCCCCAGGTGAAAGGAGTTGAGGGGTATCAGACATTGAAATGGATTTGTTCAGTGTACAAGCTAAGATGCAACTTAACAACGGATAATGCTACGGCGGAACACCGCAGGAACGGGCGATCTCGAAATGTGGGATCCAAAAAATGCGGAGATGATACAGCAACAAGTACTGTGAAAAAAAAAAATGTCAGTGATCAGAACACATGAAAATTTATATTCAGGAAGAGAATTCAGGAAAAGAATGATAGTTGTCTCAGTCCACAGGCCTCAGGGTGCGCCGGCAAGCGCACCTTTTGGTACAAGGCCAGTGAATCGAACGCAAATTACATGAGTGCATCATCTACAAAAGATAGCTGAGGGAGAATTGATGGATAGTACTCACCGAGTGCGATGAAGATGGTATAAGCACGACGTCCTCCAACTCCAACTTGGGTCAGGTTATTTGCTTGTGTTTTGTGTTTTGTCATCGCCAGGGCTTGACGATTACATAATTTTGCTAACCACAAAATAATGATATCCAACTTGAACGCAGACTTGCACTCGATCGAGGATATAAATGACGTGCACCTCTTTCACTGACGCTTGGATCTGACATGCCTCACGACCACGACCATCACCACAACGAAAGTTGCGGCCACGAAAGCCATGAGCATGATCACGATCACAGTCACGGAGACGTTGGTCCCAACGACAACCTCTTCCCTTACATCGACCGCCCCCATGTCGTTGCCTTGAATGCGACTGGATCTGGTTCCAGCGTCATCAAGCCATGGCATCTGCGCATGAACGAGGAAGTGGTACGCACGGGGAAAACCCAGTCGTACGCGTCAACTAATGTCGATCGTACAGTACCTGGAATCTGATGCAGACGAGCAATTGTGAGGCTCCTTCGAATTGAACCAAACGCCTGCTGCTCAATGTTATTCCTTCATTGAGAATCATTCGTGTGCCATTTACCGGTTCCGTTAAATTACGTTCTCTGCTCTTGAAAGCGGGTCCGGGTGATCAGACTCCACAGAAAATCGCTTTGGTACGTGATCTCACTCAAATGGAACTGGAAATCATACGCATACATGCACCGCAAAGTTTGCCGATGACCCAAGCTTGGACTTTGAAGATGTATCGGACAAGACTCCAACGCAGGAGTTCGAAGTTCCTGTCGGGCGAGAAGTTGCCGAATATGCTGTCAGGCAAGTCTTTTCTTACATTTCTGGAACTCTCCTGAGATGCCACCAACACGGATGCTCATAGGACTGCAAAATTCAATAACGTGTCCTGCGTAACCCTGTTCATCCCCTCCAACCAAGGGGCTGAAACGACGAAAATATACTATGTTGGATTCCTCGGACACTGGACTGAGGTATGGACGTCACAGGATGGATAGTACAAGAAGAGCTCTAATATTTGCCTTAGCGTAAAAGTAATCCAATCATAACGGTTTACGAAGCGCAAGCTAATTTGGCTGACCATCAAAAGATTCAAGGAATGGAGGGCAGTTTCAGCACGCATCAAACATAACATAACATACCATCGACTAGTAGCGTCCTACAGCATAAGTGTAAAGTAACAAACCTGTCAAGTGTAATCTATAGTCAAGCAGGATCCTTCTTCGAGCGGCACCCTTCGCCGAGGGTGGGACCAAATACTTGGCGATCAGCTAATTCATTCCTTGGGGAAATGGTCCGTCTGCTGTGCGCTGCATGAAAGATTGCATCATCTCATAGTTCACTGCGCCACCGCTGCCACTCGGGCCAGCGTGATAAGCTCCATTGTTCATGGTTCCCAAGGCATTCGTCGCCTGTAATATAGATGATCAGCACTAAAGGCGAACTCTCTGAAAGGATGCCTACATAGAAGCCTACGGGGGCATTGGCGGCTACCGTGCTATACGGATCAGGGGTAATGGACATTCCAAGCGAGCTCAAATCCTGACCAGCAGGTTGTTGTGGTTGTTGGGTTTGTTGTGATTGCTGCTGCTGCTGCTGTCGTCGCATTTGCTCACGGGCAAACTGTACGAGAAATTGTTTTTGTTTAGCTGGTTCAAGGCCTTGTAGCCGAGTCAGTATTGCTGGTGGTATGTTTATACCACCAAACGATAGAGATTTCGGCTCGTTGGTAGAAGGCTGCGGCCCCAACGTGTTTCCGATTCCAGGGAGTTCCGGGAGACCATCAATGAAGAATGCACCTGCGAAACTAACACCCAGAGGAAAGATAAACAGAGAGTGGACGAATTTTCCCGATGGTTGCTGCCAGCCAGCATAGGCACACTGTGGTTGCATTGAGTGGGGGATTCACCAGACGGATATAAAGCACGCACGACACGGCGGTCAGCCATCAGCTTGTTGAGCGCACGAAACCTCTGGTCGTTTGCGCCTGTGTCACCGACAGAGGTAATCGGTCGGAATTGCAACATGCGACTCCGAAATTGGTGTCGCTTGAGCCAAGTTTGGATCTCCAAATTGTCCTTCACGGGGTGCTTGCAAGGAGTGAGAGAAATATACTTGGGCCAGCCGTCCGTGTTACTGCGAGACATTTAAGTTGATAACTTCGAGAGAAAAAGACATAACCCACACATCACCTGACACATTTGGAGGCACAAACCCAGTCACTTGTAATTGCATCTCGCTCGTTTGACCATTGGGCTGAGGAAACGCCCACGAGAGTGTCCCTTGCCAAACAGGTGTAGGCTGGAGGAGCGAGGTATTTGTATTAGCGCTCGTTGCTTGATGAGCTGTTGTTGACGTTTGTGCAAATGGTCCCAAGTTGTGCGGCCTAATCCCTTTGTTGTCGATTAATTTTTGCATTTGGGCGGCAACATCGGGGGTCATCGGTGGACGTGGTTGTGCTTCATTGGGACCGGGCTGCGCATTATTTGTGTTCGAAAGAGCTACATTGCCACCACGAGACTGCCAGAAATTCGCCAAAACCTGCGCATCGGTGATCTGGGGTTTGTGTTCGTCCGTCGTAGAACTCGCCGTCCCCTTCGTCAGATTGGCCGTGAGAG
>JBBPRJ010000376.1:0-10577 GCA_038092975.1 Chalciporus piperatoides | reverse complement strand
CGTGACCGCTAGCAAGAGACCTATTGAGACAGCAACACTCATTTGGGGCTCTTCTTCCTCTTCCTCTTCAATTTCCATCGGAGGGACGTCTCGACCCAGCTCGGGATCAGATACTAGCTGAGTTGCAAACCGGGCCTTCGAACTAGGAGAAGATAGGGGCGAGTTGACCATTGGCGAATCCGTGACAACGGATTTTGAGGTATCTTTGCGGTGACGAAGTTTGTTGAATGTTCCAGTGAATGGATTTCCGTCACGGTATTTCTTTGTTTTTTGGATTTCCTCGCCACTATCCTGATAGAGGCCTTTATGTGAGAAGAGCTGGAAGACGAGATAACAGGCATAGACTGAGCGTGGTGGTGAGTCACGTAGCCGTTAGAGTAAGGTAGAGTCCATACTGAAGAGCAGAATGATCGAGACCTGCAAAAAGTCAGACACATTCATCATACGATGTTACTGCACGTACACCATGACTCATGTTCAAAATCTTTGTCTGATTTTCAGGGGACACTGTAGATGTACCTCCCTGGAGAGCCATGATGAATGCCCCAGGAAGAAGAACAGCGATCACACTTATTGTCAACAAAGACGAGTTCATCAGTGAGGCGCCTTTTTCAAAAGGTTTGTCAATATGGCAAGAGAATGCGATGAGTGTATGCGCACTTATTCCGAAACCTTGCTCTGAGAATCTCAAGCCACCTGCGAAAAAACACATGCCGAGGACGAGCACTGCGGACAATGCTGAGCGATGAACCCGATAAAGGGACTAATTTGGCTCACACAAGTTGCCCAAGATAGCACCCACGACTAGCAGTGACGGTAAGTAATCGGGTTACAACTGAGGAAAATACCACATTACTCACGAGATGATTGGACGATTGTAAGTTCACACTTGGTCAGAGCAATGATCTAGGAAGGATAAGCAACATGGACGTAAAAGGGATACATAACCATACCGAAACAATTAGCTCGACGCTGCGGAAGAAGTTAGTGCGGCAGGGTACATGAAAAGGCGACTTACGCATTTCCCTAGGCAGATATCAAGATCAAAATACCACTAGAAAGACTTCAAACATGCTTACAAGTGTGGCATTCATGAGACCAGCCAGGGTCTGTCCAACTCGCATTGACAGTTCATCGGTGGCGAATGCAAGCAGCTTGTAGGTGGTAAGTACAACACTCTGTTTGGATCCAATCACCCACCTTCGCCAGTGGCATGATGGCCACAAAGGAGACTGAACGGAATTGATAACGGCAAAGAAACCAACGGTGATTACGCACAGACGAAGATCAGGGTATAGTTTTCGGGCATAGTGAAGTGGAGCGCCCACTGATTCGACGACATGAACAGAAAGAAAAATTATGAGAGGATAAGGACAAACCGAGATTGGAATGCAGACGAGAAGCACGTTAAAATCTGAGAACCACATGTAAGGACGACGTCCGGTGATAGGAACTGTAGATTTACAAGAAGCTAGGAGTATTGCTCGTAGACTTTTCCATACTGTTGGAGGCGGCCCAATTTTCTTCTCGGGAACCATGAGGGTGGCGGCTCTTGCGAGCACTGAGAAGTTCTTTCGTTGAATGCCTTCATCGGTGGTGGCACTTCTTGGCTTCACCGCAGATGATAGGCCAGACGGCTCCGGCGAAAAAAGAGCTTGTGTAGAGCCGACGGCCGACACTGAGGCACCTCCTTCTGCCACTGATGTCGAGGATCCGCAATCCATGAGTTTTACCGGTGTTAGCCCAACAAAACTGAGGACCCACTGCTATTCAAGAGTAGGGAGAGCAGTGGTCAGCGTCGTACAACAACAGGTGAAGATAATTACCTTGATAATGCTGCTCGCGAGAAGAGGGGAAAGTTGATGAGGGGATGTGCTACCAAGCCAAGACTGGGAGGACTTAAATAGGTCGGGTTTATGCTCTGCCACCAATCCAGAATCTTATGAGTCTCACGTAACAATATTTGACAGGAGTATCATAGACGGAAAAGGCAACCTCTGTTATTCGATGGCACTTCAAGTTGGCGGCTGGCCTGGGAGTCGAAGGAAGTCGAGTCTCTTTTCCCCTCTTGCGATGTTGTTTTACTGCCCTGTAGCCTGTATGCACCAGAGTGGACGCGGATAAGTCCGGAGGAGCCTAGAGCGCTGTAGCCTGTCGAGTCATTCGAATATCCACCACGCACCGGGACCCGTGTCGTCGTTTGTCTCCGCGCCGCCTCAACGCCAAGTGATACATGTCTATCGTCTATCCGCACCAACACTTAATTTCCTTGCAGCTCCGCGGCGTTTTGTTGTGTACAGGATGAGCGATGCCCCGGATGGAGTTACCTAGATAATAGTAGACTGTTCAATTCCACTCTTCTCCCGCCGTGAGTCGAGGAGTACGATCGCGAGGTGAGACAAGGATCCGATGTGATACGAATCTTGGCCAAGTCAAGGCTGTCAGGCGACAGAGCATGATGCATGATGCATGGTGCGTGACAGATCGAAACCAACCAACACCCCCATTCAGTCAGTCTTGGATTCTTGGCACAACACCAGAATTAAAAGTCTCCCTTGACTCCGTCGGAGCCCGTGCGATGCCCCAACCAGTCTATGAGCAGAGGCTGTTGGTCATTACTACGCGAGTATGTTTCATCCCCACATTTCGACCGAGTGTAATCCAGGGTCACGGGCTCTGGCCAGGAGCTTCAAGAAGTGCAGCAATCACTGCGATCTGCCAAGTATACTGTAACTGATCAAGTTTCATCCACAGCGCTCGTGTTGCCAAGCTTGTCCCCACGTCGGTTCCTGAAATCGAGCGTCCTTGTAAAACCCTTCTGTTCTACTGTACTCACACACTGTTACAGGTTCCAGCCCATTGATCACAGGATCCGGCCAGAGTGCCAGAAGAAGATTGCCTGTCGTATTCCGATCGTTCAGTATCGTTCAGCTTGAACAGCTGCACTGGAAGCCAAGCAGCCTTCTCTCGCCCATTCCACAGTATCGCCTCTCTTCTCTGATTTCCGCTTCAAGCTCATCGTCAGGGGTGTCCTTGCCCTCAGCCCCCCACGCCTCGAATGGAGAGCAAGCCATCTATGACCACGCATGCCTCAGTTTCCTCGAATTCTCGACAACCTGCACCACAATCACTCACCTGTAAGACCTTTGCTAGGATACGCTTCCCAGTAGCAGGATCCGTCTCCACCTTCTTGATGACCTCCTCGAGAAGCCATTGACGCAACACGAAACGAGGGTTAACAGCCTTCGCATCTCTCTCACGGGCTGCATCGTAATCATCCTCTCCAGCCCACTCGGAAGCCTCCCGATCGATCCTGCTAGCGTACTTCTCGAGCCATCCAAGCCACTTCTCCGTCGCTCTCGCGTGATCCAAACCCTCAGGTTCTGGGCACCCCTTAAGCAAATCGCCGATGAACGCCTCTAGCTCTCCCCGTCTCGACTCGGCATCCTCCTTGATCATTGCACGATGGAAGAACGACAACTTTCTAAATGTGCCATGGAAGTCGAGTTTCTGTTGTTCCATCAGGTCGAGCAGTGGTTGGAAGATTTCGGATTGGTCGTTGTCTACTTTGAGACGGAGGGCCAGGCGTTTGCGCATGAGACGATTGTATTCGACTGAGCAGGTCTCCTGGACGATACGTTCCACCTCAGATTGGGTCTGCTCCAAAGCGGTATTACGCCATGAGGAGACTGTGTCAGATGTAGCATCGTTAGCCCAGCCCTCTTTGACGGCTTTGTTCCCATTCGACATTTCAGCGCCGATTAGTGGGCCGAGCGCGTTTAGCAGGGCGCGGCAGGCAAAAACACTACGAGCTTCTTAGGTTTGGCGTATGGACATAGGGGATCTACTCACATCATGTTTGGTTGATGCTGGAACGTTTGGTCATAATCCGCACATATAAAACTAAGTCAAAGATCTTACCATGTAAGCGTATCGACCTTCGTTATCACTGTGGTTACAGATGTGGTAAGAGTCAAAGACATCCATGAAAGCATATGGCCCTGCGCCGATAATGAGAATAGGGACTGAAACAAGAGATGCGCTAAGCACTTGCCGTAGTCGATCGTCAGGCCCGTGATGGATACACTAATGACACGTCAAGTTTCAGCCTGAACATGATCGAAAAGCTCACTTGTCTGTGTTGATAACACCGTGCATGAACCCATACGCTTGCCAACCTGCAACCATCCCCGCATTTCTACGGGCGACCTCATAAACCAGCTCCTTTCCCCAGGCGTCGCCGGCGTCAAAGTTCACAGACTCGAGCCTCAACACTCTCTTGGCTACCCATTCTCCCAAAAGGCGCAAAGCCTCGTAATCAGCGTCTTGTTGTCCGCCTCCGAAAAAGAAAGTTTTATAAGGAGGAGAGACTGCCTGGAAATTACCAATCCGGATGAAGCTTTCTGCGACTCGAGTACATATGGAAGCTGTCTCGAGCCTCTCGCGGAAGACTGGTAGCTCGGGAAGGTGTATCAGGCCAAGTGATCGAGTAGTGGGTATAGACAGTGCATGCATGGCTGTGAAATGACATCATTTCATGAGTGATTTTGGAAAGTTGTGTGTGAGGAGAGGGTACCTTCGGAACAAAGGAACTCCCGGATGGAAGAACGGAGTACAGCTAGACCATCTGCTGTCCTGGAAAAGGGTGTACGACCCGCCCCTTTGAGCTGGAGCTCGTAGCTGACTCCCTCTTGAGATGGGTGGGGAGTAGAGACTACTCGAACATTCAGAATATAGCTCTGTCGTATTTGTGCCCGTTGAAGACTCACTGATCGAAATCGCCCGCCCGTCCCCAAGTTGACCAGCCCAATTACCAAACTGATGCCCACTGTATCTCAGAGACCATGGGGCATAACCCTTCCCATCCGCAGCAACGTCTGTGGACATTAGGACTGCATGTCCAGCTAAGACATCAATGAGTTCCTGACGAACACGCGCTGCTTCTGGAGATGGCTGATCCAATTCCTCGCCGTCCAAAGTCGAAGGAACCAATGCGGGGCGTCCCAGAGAAGCGAAGCTATCGCCAACGTCCAAGTGCGGCAGACAGTCCCGGAGACATGTTTCCGAAAGCCCGATAAGCTCTCTTCTCTGATCTCTGGCTTCGGAAACGAATTTAGTTAACCCATTGGGGCTGCTTCCCTTCAAAGCTGTCTCGGTTGGGATGGTGGCCTCACGCTCCCTGAGCCAGTGCTCGATATACGCAGTCTTGTCATCGACCACTTCTGAAGGGATTGGAGGGACCTCGTAGGGGAACTCCAGGGGCATCGGAGCGACATACGCGAAATGCGCCTCGCCAGGCATCAATCGAGCACGGCGCTGGATACTTGATCGGTTTGGGATTACATCCTTGATGAATGCAGCGGGTGTTGGTTCGTTTGGATCCGGGGTGAGGTTGTGGGTCAGAATGTGCGACGTCGGTGGGATAGGTAGCTCGGAGATGGGCACTTTGGTTGGCTTGGTCGCCATGGTGGACATGGTTCTGAGCAATCTCAAAGTCAAGGCTCTCATGCAATTAGAACAGGGAAAGCTCGGTTGACCAACTTGGTATGTATCACTTGACAGTTCGCATGAGAAAGTTGAATGCCGCTCCGACAATCTGACTAACTCAGGCTCTTGCCACACCACACCACACCACTCCCAGACCCATTCACATAAGTATCGAATTGGCATGGGAGGTAAGGTTGAGAAGCACTATCTGCTTATCATTGATTTTAGTATAGTATCAATTAATTTGTAGTCAACATGCCATCTCGGGCCTTGGAAGTACGTCAAGCTCGGCTTCTCTAGCGCCAAACCGCCTTGCCTTTGTATTCCTCGATGTTGCGAGCGAGCGTTTTGTGTATTGCGACGACATTCATAACGCATGCCCTGGCCAATCAAGTACCACTTGGTTCTTCGAGTCTCAACGACGGTTCAAGTTTTACGGACTGGAGCTTCGATCGGGCCCCCCACCCCAACGCCACCGACCACCTCGTGTTCGAGACGGTACATTCGCTACTTCAACACTGGCCGAACACTCGCATGAGAAATGGTAAGCGGTTGAAGCCCTCTTTAGTGTCACCACACAATAACCAATGTTTCGACAGGTCATACGATAGTACCAGGGATTATTCCGAAAGGAACCCTTCTCTATCATGGAAGGCTCAACCACGAGATTCCACCTGGTCCTGAGTGGGTCGCTACCGATCCTGAGCACTCATTTCTCTTCTGCCGGGACACACTCAAACTTGGAAAAGGATGCTGGCAACTGACGCTTGCGACGACTCGACCGCTTAAAGTGCTTTATTTCGACGGGAGTAGTGCTGTGAAGCTTCCATATGGTTCAGTCGACGCACAGGATCTTGTCGCGTGGGGTAAATCGCGTCCTGAAGCCGTCTATGCGGAGTTTGAGAGGATCACAGACCTCTGTAAATGGGGAAAGGGCTACGGAGTGGACGGCTTTGTAAGGTACACATCCACCTTCTCGTGTCCCTTTCTTCCGAATTAAACGCGTATTAGGATGGAAATGGACTTGTGGGTGATTACCTTGCTCACAAAGATGATCTACCTCATAAGAATATAGTGAAGTCGTATTGTGTGATTTCACAGCTGGCGTCAACGTGGTTTCGTTCTCGAACCTACTGGCGATATTTCAAAATCCCACTGTGCCGAGGTTTGGTGAGTTTCTGTCCATTTTCCTGCTTACTTGGGCACTTAGGTATACATTTGCAGGAACACTGGCAAGGTTTGAAGTAATGGCCTCTGGTTCCTGGCATAATCGCTTCCCCGGAGAGACGCGCGTACAACTGGATTTGCCTGGATTGGTTTCATTCTACGACACCCAACTTGCTCCATCGCTCGTCGCCACTCGAGTCGGCCAAGAAAGGTGGGACCATCGGGTACAAGGCATCTCCAGCGAAGATATTCTGGCCGCGAGATCAATGCTAGCGGAAGCCATGACCAGACCTCACGGTCATACTAGCGGAATTGATTGGACGACGCTTCTCAATGTCATTGTCGATCGTTACGCCGAACGACTCGAGCTCATGCAATATCTCTTGAACCTGACAACCACCGATTCGAACGATATCGATATCCTTGATCTCGCGTCGAAAACTCAAAGTCAACTTAGAATCATGGTCACCCCCTACGCCCTTTTGTCGGCTGTCCCTGCTGATACATCCAACAAGACGGACCTGGATTGGGCCACTCCCATCTTCAAGCTGTGTTCAACGACACACACATCTTTCATGGACTCGGAGGTACCTTCTATGACACACTCGGAGCGCTTGCTCCTCTGGGCTATCCGAGGAACTAGTCGAGAGATCTGCAGGGTAGTTACAAAGATGTGGGCTGCTGGAGTTTACGCTGGCCTCGACCCCTACCTGAACACCAAGGAGTCCCCCGACATAGACGAGGTGACACAGCTTGGGGAAACTTGGGCGGGAGAGTTGAGCCGTCTGATGAGCTGGCTTGATTGGAGTGTATGGGTGAAGTGTAGACCCGCGTGTAATATGGAGGTTTGTGGTGGCGTTTGTCTGGGTTCTTTCCGCGATCACTCAGTTTTGGTTAACCCGACAGGAGATGTGTTACCTGCCTACATGGCCCATCGGGTTTCCTCGTAGACCTAAGCCCACTGGACTCGATGCACAACACTCCGAGTTCCTGAATAGCGATGAAGACTTCCGAACGATAGCCCTAGACTCCCTTGCGGAGGAGGGGTGGAGTCTCCTTCAACCTGGATCAGATGACTGGATTAGACCGCAACCAACATGTGTCAAACGCGTCGTGCCGTATGGTTACTGACCTTCCGGGATGTCTGTTTATATCAGACCGCGCGATGTGTTGCCTTCTTCTGAATCTCTTGCACCATCTCATGATTCCCATCCGAGACGACCCATGTTATCCATCATGTATTAAGACGGACATGTATATCTTTGACCCGGGGTCAGTAATACTAATACCACTAGAAGCGGTCCCCCCAGGAAATGCTTCCCGGAATCCTATTCATCATGATTCGTGGGGCCTGCATCGAATGACTTGGATCAGACCGTACCCAAAATTTATCACGAGACCGTTTTATTGAACGTGGAGGAGACTCTGAGAATCTCTTTTTCGTGTTCACCTTCCTTGGCCAAGTATCGTTCCTGCGAATGACTAGTACGCGATCGGTATCCCAGAAGCAGAAGGAACTTGAACTTGAAGCGCGTACCACAACCCTACTACTATACTTCAACTTGAGTACGACTCAAAGGTCCACTTAAACGAAGGCCAGGATACCAGTAATGCCGACAACCAGTTCGCAGACATGGTTTCAAAGACGGGAAAGCGATTAAGAAGAGACGGCTTTACGTATCTGAGGTGAGCCGCCGTATAGCAGGACTAACAGCACCATTATTCTGACGCCTGACGACCGCCTTCCTCGTGTTCCTTGCTTCCCATGCTGCAAGCCACTGTGCAGTTTCTTGTGGCGATTCTCCTAGCAAATGCTCTGGCAAGGGCTGCCAACCAAGAGCCCCTGGGGTCTGGTCACCATCCACAAGATGAGTGGCAGCCAGGTTTTCTCAGCGACGATCGTATGGAATGGATTTTCGATAAAGTTCCCCACCCCAATGCTACCGAACAGCTGGTATTCGAGACAGTGCATTCATTGCTTCAACACTGGCCAAACACTCGGATGAGAAATGGTAAGTGATAAAGGCTGTTGCGTTGGGTAGCTATTGACATAGTCCCATGGTTGTAGGTCATAATATCGTACCAGGGACTATATCGAAGGGAACACTTCTCTATCATGGGACCGAGTACCCACAGATTCCACCAAGTTTCGAATGGGTTGCTACCGACCCCGAACATTCGTTTATCTTCTGTCGGGACGAACTCAAACTGGGTAAAGGATGTTGGCAGCTAACACTCGCGACGACTCGACCCCTCAAAGTTGTTTACTTCGATGGCAACAGTGCTGCAAAGCATCTTCTCGGTACCCTCGATACCCAAGACCTCATTGCATCGGGTGTATCGGGTTCTGGGTGGTGGGAAAGGGACCTTCGAAGGTTTGAGAAACTCTGTGAATGGGGGAAAGACTATATGGTGGATGGCTTCGTAAGGTAACCCAGCACTGCTCAAACGTTCACCCTCATGTTTTCTGACTCTGGCCACGTCAAAGGATGGAAATGGATTTGTGAGAAGCCACCCTTTGAACGCATCGTAAGGCTTACCTCCTGAAATTCCAGTGAAGTTGTTCTTTGTGATTTTTCGTCCGGTGTCGAGGTGGTTTCTTTCCTAAACCTCCACCGGACTGAGGATCAGCCCCTGCGGCTGGGTGAGTGTTTCGCTTACTGGATTCTTACTTCGCCTGATGATGAAGAACAGTAACCCTGTTCGAAGTTATGAACTCTGGTTCTTGGCACAATCACTTCCCAGGAGATACACGTATCCAGCTAGATCTTTCTGGGCTTATTTCCTTCTATGACACTGAACTTGCTCCTTCACTCGTTCCCATCCGAGCAGATCAAGAGAGGTGGGACCATCGGGTATGGAACATATCCAGTGACGATTTATCTACTGTGAAGTCAAGGTTAGAGGAAGCCTTGGCTAGACCACCAGGTCTATCCAGCGGAATCGATTGGGCCACACTTATCAATGTTATAGTCGACCGTTACGCTGGACGCCTCGAGCTCATTCAATATCTTTTGAACTTGGCAGCTGCCGATTCGAACGAAATCCTCGATCTTGCCTTGAAGACCCAAACTCAACTTAGAGTCATGATCACGCCCTATGCACTCTTTTCTGCCGCACCCGCTGACCCGTCTAACAAGACTGACATGGACTGGGCTATTCCGATCTTCAAGCTGTGTGCCACGACGCACACATCTTCCATGGATTCGGAGGTGCCTTCTATGACACCCTCGGAGCGTTTGCTCCTTCGGTCCGTCCGGGGAACCAGTCGAGAGATCTGCAGGGTAGTCACGAAGATGTGGGCTGCTGGAGTCCACGCTGGCCTCGACCCCTACCTGAACACCAAGGAGTCCCCGGACATTAATGAGGTGACGGAGCTTTGCGATGCTTGGGCGGGAGAGTTGAGCCGTTTGATGAGCTGGCTTGATTGGAGTGTGTGGGTTAAGTGTAGGCCTGCGTGTGGTCCAGAGGTACGTCTCTGCGGTCGTACAGTTCTCCATTCCTGCCACGATCGCTCACACACATCCTCCTGGCAGGAGATGTGCTACTTGCCGACCTTTCCAGTTGGGTTTCCAAGGGAGGAATGGGACGATTTGTGGCCTCAGCCTGTAACCGATGAGTGGATCAGACCTCAACCTAAATGTATCAGACGTCTCGTACCGTATGGATTTTGATCACCTCAAGCCCAACCCACACAGCACGTGAGTTGTCGCGTATCTCGTGTCTTGCAAATATGCATATACATACCATCTTGTTAACTTCCCGCTGTAATAACTCGTTTTCTCCCTCTTAGTGACAATTGTTTCAGTCTGTTCCATAGCGTGCTCCGAGATAGTTTCATGCAGGTGGGATCGCAAGGTAAGGTTTCATACAGAGCAACTTTCGGATAACACTATCTCCCCGGTGAACCGATATTATAGTCA
>JBBPRJ010000375.1:0-10581 GCA_038092975.1 Chalciporus piperatoides | reverse complement strand
CGTGCCGGATGATATGGCCAATCCCAATTATCGGGAATGGAAATTCCGAGACATTCAGAAACTTCCTGCCGAGGAACAAAAACTCTGGCGCAAAGCCTGTGAAACTGAGCTACAGATGCTCAAGGATCGCAAGGTTTACGAGATTGTCGATCGACCAGCTGATCGTAAGATCATTACAGCCGTTTTCATCAACCTGTGGAATCGTAAGAAATGTAAGACGCGCCTCGGGAACACCCGAGGCAAGACCCCGAAAGATTCTGGCAGTGTGCAAGCTTAGACTGCGACGACAGCCTGAGATCCTGCTCGTCACGATGACAGACTCTACGGCTTCTGAGGCTTCCAATCTCACAGCTATCTTCCTGATAAACCTTACTACGTATTCTCCTGCTTCAAAATCCTCCAAAACGAAGAAGCGAGACAAGATTAGCAAGTTGAAAGAAGCCAATCTCGCTGTGGCTGCGACATCGCACGGCTACGTTGAATTTCTTCGCGCACTACTCGCAACGCACGATCACGATGAATACAAGATAACCGAGAAAAAAGCCTATAACTTCAAGTATTTGTATCCACCATCCAAGCCGTACAGTAGATCTTTTCCATCCAGTAGTTCAAAGCTAACTCCGAGTCCGTGCCCACAGTCAAAAGGATGCTATTGATGTCGACACATTTGCGGACTTCAAGAGCTTCGTGGAGAAGCTGACTTCTGAGAAGCCTTCCAAAGTCAAGGTGTTCGTTGATATGAATGTCGTCGCGAAGCTTCCTCGCCAGTCTTCCAACACTTCCGATCTTTCTGAATCTGATGTTGAAGCGGTACGTGTACACTGGCCAAGCGAAAATAAGCTAATTGACATCCCTAGAGTACTGATGCTCTGTCTGAACTTGACCGGGACCTTGCACAGAAGCGCATCGACATCGAGAACAAGTGGCGGGACCCTCGGGAAGATGGATTCACATATATCTTCAAGGACGGGACAAAGTTACCGCTGACGCTATATATGATCAAGGAGTGGGCTCGAGCATGGGTAAGTGTATTTTCTACATCATGAAGAAGCACTTACATTGCAAACATATTAGCGGATGTCGAAGGCGGATGTTGACAATCCGCCGAATACTGAAGCCTTTGACCCACTATCCAAGCAGGCTCGTTTGCGCCGCGCTCCTCAGGCCATCCTTCCCACATCATCCCAGAATGATGGGAACGTAAGCAACGAGCTTCGAGACCTCACGTCTGTTCTACTTCTCAACGTTTACCGTGATCTCGCTAAAGGAACCTCTACTACGCAATCCCCCTCTGAGCTACCTCCCGTACCTGCGACTCCAATTCGTCGTCCGGAGTCACCTCAGCCTGAGGATTCTTCTCCTATTCCCTCTCCGTCCAAGCTCCCCCGCTTTCTGGAATATGCTGAATCTGCCCTTGGTGTTCGGAATGCTACTGTCTACACTGGTCCATTGCGCAATCTCGGTGTGGGCCCAGATATCCTTGACAAGCTTGATAACAAGGTGTTGCTTGACGTAGGTATCTCTATTGGTGACACCATTCGCTTGAAAGAGGGCTCTCGAAAATGGTGGAATGGACCAGATGTAAAGCGCAAACGAGCGGATACTAACACCTCAGTCACCACCATGATACAGCCGAAGAAGGTCGCGTACGAGAAGCGCTATCATGAAGGTGGTGCCTCTCGCTTCTCTGGTCCTCCTATGAAGGTTGGTGATGGTCACGGTGATGATGGGGAAAGTGCAGGTGCAGACTATTCTCTTTATTACTTTGCGGAGGATCATAAAACTTGGCTTCCGGTTCCTGCTGGTTATTTGGTTGATGATGGAGGCGAGGACATAGCCAACGAAGCTGGCGAAGTTGATTATCCCTTCTGAACCTCGTAATTACATTTGCAAATCGACTAAGCTATATATCCAGATGCACGAAAGTATGCCTCAGCCTTCTCTGGAGTGATGTTATGACATGCTACATCAATGGCAGAGAGAGTATTGTCCGAAGAGTGGCGGCGAAGATAAGCTTTGATAGACGAAAATGCCTGCTCAATGGGATTATAGTCTGGGGAGTAAGGTGGTAAAAAGACAAGCTTGCACTCTAAAAGCCCTGTCAACTATACATCAAGTCATTAGGGACACGAACACTCACGTGCATCATCTTCGACAAGTTTGCGTACATCCTCACTATGGTGAATGCGACAGTTGTCGAGAACAAGGACACTGCGTGGTCCCGGATATGGATTTGTGAATGGAATCTGCAGTGAAATTACATGCAATGGAAGCCAATAAGATATTGAAATCACTTACAACGAGTTCGCGAAGGAACTGAACAAAGCGAGAACTTGTTACCGAACCTTCGACAATGTCGTGGGTGATGATGCCATCAAGAGTCATCACGGGCAAGATAGAGTAGCGTGTTCCTCGAACAAAGCATCCTCTGCGTACACATCTTACTCCCTTGGGTGAATACCCCATTTTCCGCCACAGAGTCCTGTCATCCTTACTAGCCTCGTCACTAAACATCAGCATCTCCGGGTCAGGTGCGAGATCTGCAATGTAGTTCATGTACGCAGCACGCTTGAGAGCATTCCGCTCGAGTGCACGACGGGAGACTTGTTTGCGGGAGAGGCCGAGACGCTGAAGAGTTCGAAAGAGAGTCGGAATAGAGCTTATGACACCTCGACGACTCTCTAACTCCTGTTGCAGCTCGTCCAGATACAGGGTGTTGGACTGCTGATACAACGACTTGATGAAATTGAGATCCTCGAAGTCAAGTGCTCGTTTTTGAGTAAACGGACGAGTGTCCGACTCGGAGTCAATGCCTTTACTGGTAGTTTGATGGCTAACTTGAAGGATATTGTAGACGAGTGACTTCTTGACCCCCAGAATGCTACAGATCTTCGGAACACTGTAGTCATGCTGAAGATAAAGGATAGGGATGCGCGCCTTGAGATCCTGCGAGATCGCGTGTTGTGCCATGGTACTAGCGTGCAAGTGTTGTCGATTGACTCGGATGTAGCGTACGTGGTTACGGGGTCTTGCCTCGGGTGTTCCCGAGGCGCGTCTCACTTTTCTTACGATTCCACAGGTTGATGAAAACGGCTGTAAGTCGTCGATGCTGTGTTCATATCGCCGTTTACGTTATGTAGTATCCTTTTGCGGTCCAAACTCACATCGTTACTACTGCTACATCTGCAGAGCAGTCTTGTAACGTTATCGCTTGACGACTCTTTGAAGCCTACGCGAGGGCTTGTGAGGATCCTGATTGGACCAGTATATGCCAAATGGGGGACTTTCCCCTTTCGTCCTTGCAGAGAGTCTGAAAACGCGTTTTTGCACTCGGCTAACTCGCTTAATTCCTGCAGATGTACAGTCTACTCGCCACTCCCAAGTTAGTATCGAATGCAACTGGTAATATCTTGCAAGATCAAAGTGTGACGACCAGCTGGCTTTCATCCAGATACGTACTTGTGTTTATTCTTGATGGCAGAGGTGGATACGGCTAACGAAACTTGGTGACTCAGAGTGACTGGGGCTGGATCATGTGTCGAGTCTGACGATCCGCCAGGGATGTCACTCTGACCTTGATCCACTACTTGTCCATCTGAAGCACCATTTAGCCAGGAGCAGACTGTGAAAAGGGGCTTCCAGTCTGCTCGCACTTCACGCCCATCACCATTCTACCGTCTAACCGTTTACCGAACCTGTACCGTTTACGTTTCGTTGGTCTAGTCTTCTTGAGGCCATCCACCCACCTTGTGGACGCTCTTGAACAATCCCCGACCACAGGAGTCGTCTGCCTTGGTATCCAGTCGCTGTGCTTGGTCCAGTGATCTTTTGTGCCACATTCGCATGCCCGCCACAATTGGCCTACCCAGTTTCGACCATCTTTGGCAGCCCCCTTGTCCTCGTTGTTCATAATAAGAGGGAAGTTGACATTTAGCGTGGCAGGCTGTAGTAGAAACGCCGGCGTGGCGCAAGGTATATATATGGTGGTGATCTATTTCTTTGCCATAACCATCATCACAACAGACTCTAGCCACGTCTCTCACACCCCCGCACTACGTCACTATGGATTCCTACATTAACTCGAACTTCTTCTATCCTGGAATTGGCGAGACTGCGCGTTTTCATGCTTTCCATTCGGCAGCAGGATCTCTCCATCATTCATCAATA
This sequence comes from Chalciporus piperatoides, assembly GCA_038092975.1. Taxonomy (NCBI): domain Eukaryota; kingdom Fungi; phylum Basidiomycota; class Agaricomycetes; order Boletales; family Boletaceae; genus Chalciporus; species Chalciporus piperatoides. Next base: position 6,414 of record JBBPRJ010000375.1, on the reverse strand, counting down.
ACCTCCCCTGTGGCGGCACTGGACCAAGCTCATCCGGGAAATGCGCACCTACGATTGCAATCGAGCAGGACGTCGCGGACTCGGACCATCCTAGATCACACGACTGGTCACAACGCACGTCGCCACCGGCACCATTCATTGGCTGGTACGCGAGGTTCTGATCGTTCTGGTCATACAAATCCTCAAGTTCTCGCAAGTCTCTACCGTATGAACGAGTCCAGCGACTGGTCGGATCGATACATTCCGTCATCCAGCGACAAGATTACATGCTCGGACCATCGACCGCTAGATCAGATATTCGGGGGGCCACATGTTTCGCACATATCTTCACCATTTAAAGCGAGACCGACACCCTCGTTCCAGGCCGAATCAGCCTACTTGGGTCCTTCGAGAGCCTCTTTGGATACGTACGCTTTAATCTCTAAACCACAGAGCGATGTCATTCGGATTCCACTCCTCGCTGTCGATAACCGGATGAAAGGCACAGACCTAGTAGTCGATTTTCAAGGCTCTGATTGGGGAATTGGTATCACCATAGGAGGTAGTCATCTTTTGTTTGCGTCACATCTGTATATTTAGGTGGCGTATATCAGGTATACCTATGACGGAGCTCTTGCGAGGAGACTATTCTGAGCTTAAACATCCTCACGAACGTGTCCTCGATTGGCCCGGGCTCACCAGTCTGCGGCTAAACATTATTGTGCGTCTTTGTTCGCGCTCCGGATTTGTGCTGATCCTTCATTCCCTGCAGTGGCCTAACTACAGTCCATTCGCAAAGACAATCTCTGCCTTTGGCACTGACGGTAAACCGTTAACCCGTGCAGGATTGGGTTATGAAGTTGCCCTAGCATTTGCCGAGTTCTACTCTGTACGTTCCATCCAACTCTGTTCGCCGTGTTCTCACAACGACCGGGGAGTAGGTTACGTCACAAACTGGTTTGCCAACGCAACCTGGACCCTACACGATCGCTTCGTCCCGTCCAGGTTCAACATCTCCTGGAATCACATTTAACAACCTCCACCTCATCGCTGTCAGGAACACGAGTTTTGGGGAATGGGTGGCTGAAGTAAGAGCCGTTTTGCCTCCCTCAGAAAATTTCGCTGCTCGCACAGCGACCAGATCCAGCCAATAAGGCTGAGTATCTCTGGATGCGCGTGATTTACGACGTTATTTTGGAGGGACATTCCGTCGTTACTTTAGTCGGCCACCGTCGGGCCACCGTTCTGTCGTAATCGGCCTTTGTAAATATCATGAATACCAAGGATGCTCCACAAACATACGCGAGCATTCGTCGTGTCTTCAGGCTCCTGAGGAGGACTGGGACACCATCAATCAAGGATATGCGTGGCGTTTCGCCTGAACTTAGACTAGTCTCGGTACCAGACATTTTGGTCTTCGCCTCGGACTGCCTCGGGATAGACCAACACAGCCCCAAGCATCCTAAGACCCGGGCTGGTTCGAGACTACGCCCACAGCTTGCGCCTAGTACCGCGCTCGTAGTCCAGCCACCTCAGAAATTGGTCGAGGTGGCCGGTCCGATATGATAGGTCGCACCGCAATTCACTTTCAAGTTGTCGTTCTCGTGTTCGACATCTTTCAATTCTTTGACGAGCAGGTTTGAACATTTGTGCGTAGGACGACGGATGAAGATCGTTTCTTGCGAGAGGCTTGGGAGAGGTGGGTCAGTACAAACTCACCCGTTCGTATACTGTGAAAGTGCTTACTACTGTCGTTCTCGAGATACACACGTGTCATACAGTACCAAGATGTGATCAAGAGTTTGTCAGGGGTGTTCCGATAATCTCCGATGACGCGAATGACATCGGCCGTAGAACTTCACTGATGCTTATCATTTTCCGGGAAGAAGGTTGTCAGGTCAATGCGGCGGTGGTTATAGTACCGGCACCTATTGACCTACATTGAAGATTTTCGCATTCACGACCCAATTTCACTGGCTATATGACCATTGGGATTGAATCTGACGACAAGATGTCGATCGCGAGGGCAAGTTCGAGTCTTGCTTTCAAGCTTTCTCGAGGTGTACTGAGTACCATTCAACCCCCGTGAGCGTTTACCATTTGCCTATCTCAACTACTGCCCTCGCGTTGATGCTTGATATCGTGACATAGGATACCTCGCGCCAAGGCGTGGGCCATGGCGTATCCCTCTACCCCCGCTCGCCCTCTACTCGATATGTCTCAGGGTGTCCCCGGAAATCCTCCTCAGGACGTCTTATTGGAAGCGCTGGCAAAAAGGTCTTCGTCCCCACAAAGTTCTGGTTATTGCCATGCCCTCGGAGAACCGAAATTACGCTCTACTTTTGCTCGGGAGATGAAAACTGTCTACGGACAGAATGCTGATATAACAGCGGAGGACATTGCGATTACGTCCGGATGCAACATGGCGTTCATGGCATCTGTTATGTGTCTCGCAGATGCAGGGGACGAAGTAATTCTCCCTGTACCCTGGTAAGCTTGACAATAGCTTGACTCGTAGCTGCTCTCATCTATTCACTACAGGTACTTCAATCACTCGTATGGCGCAGCTCTTCTTTCGTTTCCATGCAGGATCTTAGTCCAACTTACATCGTAGCATGAGCTTGAATCTGCTCGGAATCAAGCCTGTTCCATTATATACTCGTTCCGATCGCGGTTTCTTGCCCTCGACCGATGAATGCGAGAATCTGATCACGTCAAAAACAAAAGCAATCACGCTGGTCACGCCGAATAATCCAGTGAGCTTTCCATCTCATGAATGAAGTTTTGTCTCATTGTGTCGAAAGACTGGCGCAGTCTACTCGCCTGCGCTCATCGCAGAGTTCGCAGAGTTGGCGCGCAAGAAAAACATCGCTCTTATTGTCGATGAGACGTATCGCGACTTCGTTGAACACTACCCTCCCCACAACCTATTCTCTCCTGCACAAACCGAGATCTTACCCAGGTCCTGGTCCTGGAGATCGAACTTTGTTCATCTCTTCTCGTTCTCCAAATCTTACGCGTTCCCTGGGCACCGTCTCGGCCTGGTCGCAGCCTCGCCCGAGCTCCTGAAGCATATCACGACTACGCTCGATTGTCTCCAGATTTGTGCCCCTCGACCCCCTCAGCTTGCTCTCGCAAACTTATCGCTTCTGTCGGAACTTAGATCTGCCATCCTGTCGAACGCAGAGGCCCTCAAAGCGCGGCATGAGCTCTTCCGCAAGTCTCTTCCATCGGGTTGGACCATCGGCTGTCAAGGGGGTTACTTCGCATTCGTGAAGCACCCATTCACGAACGTTCCAGCTCTTGAGTTCTGTCAGCGTTTGGCACAGGAACTCGGTGTTCTCGTCCTTCCCGCCCAATTTTTCTGGAGCGAGCAGGCTGAGGCACAGCGACAGGCACAGGGGGTGTCTGAAGAGGGCTGGGATAGTTGGATTCGGTTTTCGGTTGCGAACGTTGGCGACGAGCAGATCGTACAGGTTTGCGAGCGTTTGAAGGAATGCGAAGCACACTTTGCTTAGAGTAGCTTTTGCCCTCAGTAGAACAAATGACCAACGCGAGTCGGATGCTCCCCCTGGATATCAAACGAGCACTTCAGAAAACCTCGAGGGAAATAAGAGATCTCAGGCAAAGAACTTTGGAGGAAGAGGTTCGGTTAGGAGGGAGAGGCAGTACTGCCAGTGGAGATGCATCCGGTGATGGGGTACTCTGTTTCAACAGGACTTCGCAACGAACTAGTATGACATTGTATCTAATCGACTAGCCCCTAGCCCAATCAGATTCATTGGTCGAGTGGCTGTGCAATTTTTCCTCGAAAGTGATCAGTGACCAGACTCGCTCGTAGATCTATTCAAGTCCAACCCATCCCCGAAGGAGGACGTTTACACGAAGCATGGATGTACGTGCCAACCCACATACACACAACCGAGATGATTTCATGACCGCAAAGCGCTCAGATAGGGCTCCAACGCACTCAACAAATCAATGCAGGGTCTTTGGTCAGCACATCGAAAAGCAAAACTCAACCTCAACGCAGTCATAGCGCCACAAGCGGCAACGGTGGAGAGCACACCGACTGCGCCGTCTACATCCCAACCTACCAGCACGAACGAGACCGTGGAGGCGCCGGCGGTTGATGAGTCTGCAGATGCCGGTCCGTCTACAGGCACGCAAGTCGACAGCGGTGCACCGGCGGACGTACGCCCTCCCTCTTCTAAACGGAAGCTTCGCCGTAGCGCAGGCGATAACGATGGGACAAAACGAGTTCGCATGACCACTTCCAGCGGGGCAGGAGGTAGCGCACCGAAGACCTATGACCCTCCTGAAACGCGCCTGTCCGATCTCGGCGGGGTGGACGCCTGCGTAGAGAAGATGCTAGAACTTGTCGCAATGCCACTATGTCATCCAGAGATCTACTTGCTACCGGGATTCAGCCGCCTCGCGGTGTCCTGTTGCACGGTCCGCCAGGGTGCGGTAAGACCCTCTTGGCAAATGCTATCGCTGGGGTGAGTCAGGATTGTTTGTGTTGTCGTATTGACGGTGGTTGCTCACTCCCTTCTTTCCGACTTGGCGTATTTAGGAACTTGGTGTACCTTTCATCAATATATCGGCACCGTCAATCGTCTCTGGGATGTCAGGTGAGTCGGAGAAGACACTACGAGATACTTTCGAGGAGGCAAAGGTTTGTGCAATCACAATCATACTCCTTACTTGTTCCGGCTCACATTCCACCGCCTCAGCGGGTGGCACCGTGCCTTCTGTTTATTGACGAGATTGACGCGATCACACCAAAACGAGAGAGTGCACAGAGGGAGATGGAAAGACGGATTGTGGCTCAGTTTTTGACTTGCATGGACGGTTGGTTTCATTCGATATCATGCTCCCTGAAACGTACAGCTCAAGGTTCTCCAGACATGTCTTGGGAGAAGACAGAAAACAAGCCCGTCATTGTTATCGGTGCTACAAATCGTCCCGACTCCCTCGACGCTGCACTGCGTCGCGCAGGACGCTTCGATCATGAGATTAGCATGGGTGTGCCAGATGAGGACGCCCGAAATAAGTCTGTTGTCTGGTATTCTTCGCAGGTTGCTTGCTTACCTCCTTATGTACAGAATTCTTCGGGTGCTCTGTGCCAAACTTCGACTTGAGGGCGATTTTGATTATTTTGCCCTTGCAAAAGCGACACCCGGTTATGTGGGTGCAGATCTGTCCGCTCTAACAGGAGCTGCGGGTGTCATCGCTGTCAAACGAATATTTAAAGAGCTTTCCGAGGGAACATTAGTGTTGCCAGATACACCCCAGGCGATGGTCGATGGTAGCGATACCCCGATGATTGTCGATTCGACTCCACATTCGCCCACAGTAGAAGCTCCTCCACCGTCATATCCCCATACCCCCTTCGCATCGCTAGTTATCCAGCTCTCCTCAAGTTCAATTGCGCACTTCTTGAACGCACATCCATCCCCATTGACAGAATCGCAACTTGCACCCCTTTGCATCACCTTCGCCGACTTTCGCGCTGCACTCTCACAGGTCCAGCCTTCCTCCAAACGAGAAGGGTTCACGACCGTTCCAGACGTCACATGGACCGATGTCGGCGCCCTTCATGGCATACGGGAAGAACTGCAGATGGCGATCGTTCAGCCTATACGACGACCTGAGCTATTCAGCGCTGTAGGCATCGAGGCTGCTTGTGGAGTGTTGCTCTGGGGACCACCTGGGTGTGGTAAGACATTGCTTGCGAAAGCGGTGGCGAACGAGTCGAGGGCAAATTTCATTAGTGTGAAAGGACCGGAGCTGTTGAATAAGGTTAGCTTCGTCTCCACAGTGAACATATTCTTTACTCACGAGTTGAGGTTGTGTAGTATGTTGGGGAGAGCGAGAGAGCGGTCAGACAGGTGTTCTCTCGTGCGCGTGCCTCATCTCCATGTGTCGTTTTCTTCGACGAGCTGGACGCATTGGTGCCGCGACGTGACGATAGTTTGGTACGTTTAGTTCTCATTCTCGTGACCATGTGTGAGTTTATGTCTTGTGCTGATGTTACCTTCACATCCAGTCGGACTCGTCTGCTCGAGTCGTAAACACCTTGCTCACAGAGCTAGACGGGCTCGACTCGCGAAAGTCTGTCTATGTCATTGGCGCGACAAACCGTCCAGACATGATCGACCCTGCCATGGTTCATCCAGGGCGGCTAGACAAGCTCCTCTATGTCGACCTCCCAAGTGCTTCGGAGCGCAGCGAGATTCTGCGTACACTCCTACGGCGAGTTCCTCTCCAAGATGACGCAGTGGCGACCAAGGCAGAGACGCTAGTGCGGGAGCGATGCGAGGGATACAGTGGCGCGGATCTGGCTTCAGTAGTTCGCGAAGCGGGTGTCGTTGCTCTCAGGCGGGTGCTCGGGTCGCTTGAGGCGATGGAAGCCTCGTCCGCTGAAGGGGG
>JBBPRJ010000374.1:0-10591 GCA_038092975.1 Chalciporus piperatoides | reverse complement strand
TTCTTTGATATCAAACCGAGTATGTGAACGAGCCGCCCGAGAACTTGCTGGTAAACCGGGGTGAGCGTCTGACGCGCTGTCACGATCACTCGCATCGCGCCTGTCGATGTATTGTCGTCGTTATGAATAAAGGGGAGGAGAAAGATGGAGGTCTTACATTTCATGAGATGGTCATTCTCGGCCACTTTCTCGGGGGTACCAGCTCCCTCGATCTTGACAAGCACAGCGTTGAGCAAATCAGCTGCGAAATCGTGGACGTCAGCTTGAGTGAACCTGTCGAAGGAGTCAGGGAGGTACTCTTATTGACGAGGGACACTCACAGTAACTGTGATCCCTTTTTGATGAACAAGATGCGGTCGATAGTAATAGCAGCATATGTATATGCAACATAGTTATCGGACGTGAGGTGCTTGATGAGAAGCGGTAGCACCGAGAGCAGTTGCTCTTTGGTCAACTACAACAGTGAGAGACGTCAGACATCGGTCCTGTATTTAGACACGAAACGTGAACCCACCTGATTGCGGAAGGTCAACAAGAAGCGTATCGCATCAACTTGCAAGATCGGATGCACAGCTCCCTGTGCAGCCTGCAGATCTTGGAACACATTGTCCGAGAAGAACTTGACCACGTCCACTTGTGCATTGATGGACGTCACGCCATGCTACATCCACCAACACCCAATCAGCAACCCTCCCATCCCAATGCAATGCCCGCCTACCTGACTCGTCGACGCTTCGGTCGCTACCGCACCAAGCAAATACACCGCAGAGTCCTTCGCGCGCCAGTTCTCCCCAGGGTTACGTGTATACTCTGAAAGACCTGTCTGAATCCACGATCCGACGATCTCGGTTGCTTCGGTCCGGGATCCGCTCCCGACGAGCGCCTGTAAGACGTCTGCAGCAGCCTGTCTGCGAGTACTTGCCTCTGCTGCACCGGCACCGCCGGCACCAGATGGGAGAGCGAGATCTAGACGAATAAACTCGAGCGGGTCGTCTTCGAATTGCTCGAGGTCGTGTTCGCGAAGGGCCACGTTTGGCACGACGACACCTTGAACGAGAGAAGAGATGATGTCACGCGAGGAGAAGAGTTGTTTGTAGTATCCTGAACGGATCGCTGTAGAGATGAATCGTAGGGACTGTGAGACGAGCTAAAAAGTAGAGTGAGGTGAGTTTAAAGGGGATCAGAACGTGCAGGTGACTCACGTTATCGTCTGAAACGTTTGGAAGTTTGTTGGATCCAACGAGTTGCCAGACGCTCTGCACAAAATTCTCAATCGCAGGTGACTTTGAGAGTTGATCTGGGTAGAGCTTGATGTACAGCTGAACATCGTTTGTTTGTAAGGAGAGTAATCAGAAGCACAACGATACATCGCGTACCTCTGTTATCTCAAAGATAACAGTCTTCAGACGTGCTGGTAGAGATGGTGTCGATTCATCAGACTAGGGAGTAGATCAGAAGCGGCTAAATAGCAGGCAGTTAGACTTACGTCCTTACGCAACTCAGGTGGATCCCACGTCAAGAAACGCTGGAACAAACCTGTCGATGGCGCGAAAAATTCGTTATGCGCGTCTTCGATGGCAGGCGGTAGATCGTGACACGTAAAGTCGTAGAAGATATCGGCTAACAAGATCTGCGCTTGTGCCACAACCTCGACATTGGCCGGCAGGGGTGTCGACAGCAGTATGTTGGCAGTTTGACGGAAGAGAGCGAGGAAAGGATTCATAAATCGCGAGAAGACGAGGTTGATCTCGGTGTAAAGTTCGTCTGAGCGTACTTGGGAGCGCCACTGACGGAAGATGGAATGTGCAGTCTCGAGTACACCCAGGTTGACATTGTACTCTGTGGGTGACAGAGATTGGACGAGTTGCTGGATCGAGAATCAGACAGTTGTGATCGGGAAAGCAAGACGGTGACACACGTCGATGAGGTTGTCCCACTTGGTGGGGAAATCGAGTTCTGCAATGAGGGCGACAGACTCTGCGATCTGAGCACGGATGCTCTTGTCTGCTGGATCAGAAAGAGAAATCATCGCAGGAACCAACTGCGAGCGGAGAGCTGCCTTGTCTTGCTCAGGGAGCGGAGCGACATCCTGCGATGACGAATCGCTTAGTATTCAAAGTTGAAAGGCTATGGATACGTACTTCCTCCCATCTGAGCTTTGCGATGTTTTTGAGATAAATTCCACCTGAAAGACGGACTGCACGGTCGCGTGTCTTCTCAAGGATGAGAGTAAGGAGATGTGGTAAGAAACCTGGTTGAGCTGTGAGTTGATTCAGTTGTTGTTCAGCTTGTTTTCTCGATGCAGGCTGTAGCGATGCACTGAGCAAGGATGCGATGTCAGCCATGATCGTGGTCTATCGTCAACGCTTGAACCGATCTCTCCCAGCGAGCCATCACGACGAGCCACTCCCGTTCTCGTAGACGCGTGTCGTTTGTTTGTCCTAGTCTTTACCGAACCCCTGACTCAACTCACCAAGTACTCGCACCCATGGCAAATTATTCGACATTGTGCTCCAACTCAATTCGATGATTATTCGGTCCAGCAGCGGACGTAACAGTGCCTCTCAGCGCTCAGCCCTGTAATCCAACGAGGGAGCGTAACGTGAGCCCGGGCCACGTGGTACTCAAAAGCGTGTGTTGGCCGCATTCGAAAATCGAGCGTCGAGACTATGTCAGTAAGTGTACCCTCGAGCTCGTGTAATCCTCGTGTTCTGGCTTTCCCACAATGGATCGCCGAGCTATCAACCATCGCTTTTGCACGGTGGACCACAGTCGTCATCCCGTTGTTCCACCCATATTTCCATTTCTCTCTGGTACGGAGTCCAGTGATTGGTGTATTGTTCTTGATGGACTTATTGTGCTTCCTCCCTCAGATTCATCGTCTTTGGGGAATTAGACAGTATGACCAGTAAGCAGCCTCGGAAGAAACACGAGGAAGGGATCCTTGAAGGTACGAACCGACTCATCTCCACATTCTGTTCTAACAATTATGGGAATTAGACGGTGTGGCCAGTGTGCGGCAACCTCAGAAGGAACGCGGGGAAGGGATTCTTGAAGGTACGAACCGACTCATTTCCACATTCTGTTCTAAAAATAATGGGAATTAGACAGTAGCCTGGGGCAACCTCGGAAGACACTCCCTCAATGGATCCTTGGAGGTACGAACCGACTCATCTCCACATTCTGTTCTAAAAAATAATGGGAATTAGACAGTAAGACCAGTGAGCGGCAGCCTCAGAAGCAACGCGACGCATGGATCCCCGAAGGTACGAGCCGACTCATCTCCACGTTCTGTTCTAAAAATAATAACACGAATGCAGGGGTTTCCACCCGAATTATCGTGTTCGGAGAAAACGGGGTGGGCAAGAGTTCTGTCGTCAATCTGATCACCGGAACGCGAGTTACAGAGATCCCGCAAGCCGCGCCACGGAAATTCCCCCTGTCCTTTCAGGTTCACAATCATGGATCCAGATTCCAGGTTTGGGAGACAGTTGGCCTTGAGGAACCACGGATTAAATCGCCCGACAGCTACTACAATGCAATCGAGCAGGCTTCCGTTCTCATCCGCCAGTTGAAGGCTCAAGGCATCCACTTAGTGCTCTTCTGCGTTCGTGCAGATCGAGTGAATGCGACTATGCACAGCAACTATAGGTTGCTCCGTGAAATACTATGCGGGTCCAGTGCGCCGATTGCGCTCGTTATAACGCACCTCGAGGAAGAGATGGAAATGGAAAGTTGGTGGGAGAGAAACAGGGAAATGGTGGAACAAGATGGTCTTAACTTCGTCGGCCACGCGTGCGTTACCGGACTGCAAACTTCCAACAATTACGAGGAATCACGAACCAACATCAAAAGGTTGCTGGAAAAGCATGCTCGGCTCGAGCACAAATTTACCAAGCAAACTGGAGAATGGCTCATCGAGTTTCTGTCCTCGTTTGGACAGTTTTCACCGCTCGGAAAAACAGTCAAGACAAGAGAAATAGCGGACGTCTTGACGACACGTTGTGGCTTGGATCCAGGACTCGCTGAAACGCTCGCACGCAAGCTAGCGTCCTCTTTGAACGCAATTCTTTTTGGGGAGACGGGTGTGGGGAAAAGTTCAGTAATCAATCTCCTCGCTAGGAAGCCGCTCGCAGATACATCTCCGGACGTTCTTGGATGTACTATGACCTTCAAGCCGTACAGTTTCGACGTGCGTGGTCGAGGCGTCCTTATATGGGATACGGTTGGTCTTGAAGAGCCGACCACAGGAGCCATCGGGTATCTCCCAGCGATCATCAACACGTTCGACCTCATCCGTGATTTAACAGACCAAGGCGGTGTCGACCTTCTCCTTTTCTGTCTTCGTGGAAACAGAATCACCGCAACGACGCAGAGCAACTATAGGCTCTTCTACGAAGTTCTATGCAGGTCCAAAGTTCCCGTAGCACTCCTCGTCACCCATCTCGAGAAGGAATATGAGATGGAGGAGTGGTGGGAACGTAACGTGGTCGATCTGGAGAATAAGTATAGCATCAAGTCTGCCGGCCATGCTTGCATCACCGGACTACCTACACATCGCAAGTACAGCCAGTCTCGAGTTAAGATCGAGGAACTCCTGGACAAGCATGGCTGTGAAGGCACATTCACCATGCCCTCCGAGGAGTGGTTCATCCAATTCTTGCGCTTCTTCGGATTGTTCACTCCGCTCACGGAACGTGCAAATAGGAAGGAGGTGATTAAAGTCTTGACCAAGCGCTGCCATATGGATTTAAAGGTCGCGGCAGAACTTGCGGATATATTATCGGGAAATGCCCCGGGGTCTTCCAAGGCGTATAACCAAGGTCAGTTTTCCTATTTACACGAGCATGATTCTGAATGTCTCCTTGTTGCAGCGGGGAAAAGGAATCGCTTAGATATCACGAGTGAGATCACCAGAAGGCAGATCAGCCATCCGGAAGTGTGGATACCTGGAAGTCTGACTGGATGAAAGGGAGTACTCCTCGCATGGTCAGCTTCTTCACCGACCCCCAAAAAAACAGCCATTGATCAGGATAAACAGGTAGCGGCGAAGGTAATCATTGGCTTGAATTCCCACAAGGTAGAGCCGGATTTTCGATCGAATTACATGCAGATACGACTTATCTGTTCCAGAAATACAGCGTGGACTTGAATCTGCGTGCGATTTTCATGTCCGAGAAGATTGTTCCATTGCTTGGTTTCGTCAAGGAACCGATGCCAGGGATCGTCACCCCATGGTACAACAATGGATCTTTAGCGGATTATCTCTCTCTTCAAACAATGACTCTAGAAAAGAAGGGTCAGTGTAGTTGTGAAGTATTTGTTGTAACTTCACGCTAACCGCTTTGACGGTAGCTTAGCGATATTGCTATCGGTTTGCGCTACCGTCAGTACCGTATGAAACTTTTAAGACAACAACTTATCCTCTCGGCAGTTCACAATCAAGACGTCGTGCATGGAAACCTTCATAGCGTATGGTTCATCCCTTTCTATAACCAGTCGAGTGATATTTATCCTGTTCGAACAGAATAATGTGCTCATTGCCGACAATGGCTCGGTTCGTCTCACGGATTTTAGCTTCACATTGCCCCACAAATTCGCTGGTGTATCGTGGCTCAGAAACCCTGACACACTCCGGTTTTCAGACCCAAAGCTAGCTTTGAGAGCGAAGAAGGGACCGGACCACCTCGTCTCTCCCACCAAGTTTAGCGATGTATACTTGTTCGGGGGAGTGATGCTCCATGTCTGTACCATATATTCCCTGAGTGATCCCTGCATGAATCTAACGTGCTGACATATCAGATTATATACGGGGAGAAGCCGTACGCTGGATTGAATACACTCGAGGTTCTTGAGAAACTTCTTCGCGAAGAACGACCTCTGGTGCCAACAAACGACAAGAACATTCCTCCAGGATTCGAGCTACAAATTAAGGAGTGCTGGGACCCAGAGGAATTCAGGAGGCCGTTAGTAACGGATTTCATGCGGCTGTTTGGCTTCGTATAAGGTCAGCTCTTTTCTTTTCGTCTGGTCCAGTGAGTCTACCTCTGCGATTTACCTACCTCAACCCGAACCCGGCAGGTTGCACGTCGCGTCGCTGGCGCGTACCACGAGTAAATTATGGTCTAGGTCTCGGCGTCGAGTTTGAGGTGGCCATTCAAGGTTGATGATACTGTTTTGTGTACCCTATCGATGCCACTCCCAGATTTCACGTATTCTCTCTATGAGTTACTGTGTGGTTATACGTTGATGTCCCTGGGTGATTCACTGAGTCTGGTGGATTCATATAATGCCAGTGAATGCCTTGAAGATTTGGCTAAGTACAAGGGAGGTAATGCTGAATTATTGCAGGAGGTGGAATTTCGCTCAAAACACCTCTAACTAGACAGACAGCTGTCAACCAATATCAGTTCTAATTAGGGGCAAGTTGACATGGGAATCACAGGTTGTCAGCATTCCCATGCATACATTGCACGAAATACCAACCCATATTGGCACCGCCACGGAGTACAACTCACCATCGTGACCACACAGTATGCACGTACAGTCTCAGACATCGGTCTCCGATCCCCCTTCCGCGCGTGAACTTGAAATCGAGTTATATCTCAACTACTTTGATGAACATGTTTATAATCGTGTACCACAATATCTTCTGCGAGTCCACGACATGAAACTCGTCAATCGGGAAATGTTACGCGACGATTTTCGGCCTCGTGCACGCGAGAGGGCGAGCGCTATGATCACGGCAGAGGAGACCTCTACAGAAGCATTCAAGGTCAGTTGCATCCGCGTTTATACCTGGATTATCAATGTTCTAACCTACACCTCCAGAAAGACATCAGACGACTTCTCACGTTCGCGATCTTCTCTCATCGTTGGGGACATAATGAGCCATCATTCAAAGACATGTCTACCTCCCAGCGGTCCAGCCGAAAAGGCCCTGGGTTCGAGAAACTTCGTCGCTTCTGCGAGGTTGCAAGGGCCGATTACCGCTGCGAGTATGTATGGTCGGACACGTGCTGTATCAACAAAGAGAGCAGCGCGGAACTGGAAGAGGCGATCCGATCTATGTTTCGCTGGTACGAAGATGCGTACATCTGCATCGTGTACCTGGCGAAATCCTCGGGCATCCCTGACTTTCCGAACGATCCTTGGTTTAGGAGGGGATGGACATTGCAAGAGCTTCTCGCATCGAGAAGGATTAGAATTGCAAAGATGATGGAGAAGGGACGGGGAAAAAAGGAGGGAGGTTGGGGAGCGAGAGGTTTTGGACGAAGACTGGAGACAATCCAACGCGTGGCGGCGCTACACATCACGGGAGGAATGCGCACGACGGCGACGGACCTACTCTTCGCCCACGCAGACCTACTCCCCATCCCCGTCCTCATCAACAAACACTGCAGCCGCGCCGCCTTGAGAATGGCAACACTACCGGAGAGTCACCCACTACGCAGACACGTCATAAGCACGCAACGAAACCGGAAACGCCATAAATCACCACTACATCGACTAGCCAAACAATTCCCGTTGGACCCGAGACGCTTCGAGACAATCGAACCAGTACGCCACTACACAAAATGGGTCCCAGACGTAACGCTGGCGATAAAAACGGACAAGATAGACGCCGAGATACAGGACATAGAAGCCGAAACAACCGAGGACGTCTGCCTATACTCGGACGGATCAGGATACGAAGGAGGGATTGGAGCAGGAGCGGTACTGAGAAGAAACGGGACGAAGGTAGCGTCGATGAGGTATGAGCTGGGGTCCATGGAGGACCATACGGTATACGAAGGAGAGGTGGTAGGAATGATATTGGCGGTGGAGCTACTGAAGAAGGAGAGGAACGTGAGGACAGTATCATTGGGGCTGGACAACGTGGCGGCGATACAAGCGACGAAAGCCTTCAGGTCAGGACCTGGGCACTACCTTATGGACGCATTCCACGACCTTCTACGACCCACCCTCAAACACCACGGAATCGAAACCTTAACCATCAGATGGACACCGGGTCACGTCGGGATACCAGGAAATGAGGAGGCAGACGAGGAAGCAAAGAAAGCAGCGACGGGAGATAACAGCGCCTCAAAGGCACTACCGCGATTCCTACGAGGGACAAAAGACAGGCGTAAAACACTACCCAGAAGCAAAGCGGCGGCGAAACAACAGATCAACAAAGAGCTAAAAACACTACGAAAAACGATCTTCACCCACTCCCCCCGAGCCCAGACAGCTAACGAGATAGACAAGTCCCTACCGTCAGGAAAATTCCTGCAGCTGATCGAGACCCTACCCAAACGCCACGCCGCCGCCATCTTCCAACTACGCACATCACACGCCCCCCTGAATAGACACCTCCATCGCATCGGGAGATCCGAGTCACCCAAATGTCCACACTGTCCTACGCGCGACGAAACAGTTATACACTTCCTCCTGCACTGCCCGCACTACTCGCAGCAAAGACTACGCCTACGAAACAGCCTACGAGGAGGAGCGAGACAGCTCCCAAAACTCCTGAACGACCCGAAGGGCGTCGAGCACACGCTCACATTCATCCACCACAACGACCATAAAAAGACACATACATGGCGAGACCCCCAAACCCCACACAGCGCTCAGGACCCATCACGCGGTCATACCCCCCAGCCCCACGCAGGCCAAGCTCAACTTACGAGCAGTTAACTTAGTATAAACCACTACATCTACAAAACGGTCACAACCTAGTAAGATAACTACGAACGCACTGTCTAGCAAAGGGCCCTAAGCCCTATCGGACAATAAACAAGGATCCCAAAAAAAAAAAAAATTTGAAACGGGATAAGTCTCCGAGCAATTGAACTCACGTTTTCGTCTACATGATGCTACCGGATGCGCGATTGTTAGATCCCTACTAGTAGGTGCGCGGCAAGCCAGCTGGATCGCACGGGGAATGACACTTAGTTAATTCACGATTTGAACATAAGGACCCCGACTAGAAACCGTTTGGACGGCATCGAATTCGTCGTCTATCGGGGGTGGCTCGAGTTCAGAGCTTGGGTCCAACTCGCGCTAGCACGTCGCAGTTGGGAACAAGCAGGCACTTGCGCGAGGTCAAGGACGACAGGAGACGAACGAACGGGCACCTTGAGGGTGAAATCATTGTCCAGAGCTGAGGATGTCCCGTCCAAGATGGATGGAAGTCGTAGTAACCCCACAACGCGCACGATAATAGAGTTCTGAGAAGAGACAAATTCCGAAGGTATGTAGAACAAGTTGGGTGACAAGAAACGAATCATTAGTACAGCGGTCAGATTGCATAATCAAAATGCTCGGCGTTGATATCCCTTCCATACACCAGTTTGTATATCTCCTGCAGTTGATCCCGTATCGCACCAAAATCATGACCCGACACTGCATCCACGATGTCATTGTAAGTTGCGGTATGAGCAGCTGAGTTCCCATCCCGTCTTATGACATTGGGCTCACATAGGAGGCCAAGGGCAGGCAGGTTAGGGCAGAGTGGAATACTCTTACGCTGCCCATCGATATGGGACTTCAGGTTCTCTTTTCGTGCAGCTGCAGCAGCCTCAAGATCGCTCCACGGCAAATTGAGGCATTTGCATATCCGATCTCTGCCCGCATCCAAGAGGAAACGAAGGTGGATAGGCATCAGGACTGCTTTGACCTGACGAGGTCTTTAGCAACATGATTTACACAGGGGCATTTCATTTTACCTTCGTCAGTGATATCATAGTGCTATTAAGTGTGGCTTTGAGCTCGGCATTGGAATGTTCGAGCTTTGTATTGGCAGTTTCGAGAGCGGTGATGGAGGCCTTCTGTTCGGTGATGGAAGCCTTCTGTTCGGTGATGGAAGCCTTCTGCTCAGCATTGGAACGTTCGAGCTTTGTATTGGCAGTTTCGAGAGCGGTGATGGAAGCCTTCTGTTCGGTGATGGTAGCATTCTGCTCAGCATTGGAATATTCGAGAGCAGTGATGGAAGCCTTTTGTTCGGTGATGGAACCTGAAGGCGTGGTTATGAAGCATTCAACCTCAGCATTGCAATCTTACCTTTGAGCCCCTCGACCGTCTCTTTGAGCCACTTCAAGGAAGACTGGAGCGCGTCAATGCTGTCGGGGGCATTGCCTGGAGCCGCCGGAGCTTCAGGCAGGTCTCCCGAGTCCAATGTGGTCTCAGGCTCCAGCATGGGTTCAGAAATGCCAATATTTGCCGCCTTGGCTTTTTTGTTCCTTTTTTTGGCTCGATAAAGAATTGGTCAAAGAGAGCGTCTTAGTTTCAAGCAAGACCGACCTTTCTTTCCATTGTGCCCGTCAACGGTATCTTTCGGGCTGAAGGTATCTTTCGGGCTGAAGACATCTTTCGGGCTGAAGACCACGACCAACCGGGAAACGGACCCCATTTTCTTGTTCTCCATCTCCTCCGCTGGGTAAATCGTTAGAAAGACACAACATATCTGGAGAAAAGAAATGAGACTGACAGTTCAAATTTGGGTAGATGGCGATCTTGATAGAGTCGTGGTGAAAACGGTGCTCAGACTCGGACGCATAATTGACGCGGTCAAGTATGTCGAACATGATGTGTCCCACGGTAACCG
>JBBPRJ010000373.1:0-10606 GCA_038092975.1 Chalciporus piperatoides | reverse complement strand
CTGACATTGTTTCATGCAGGTATGGTCAAAGTCAGATCTCTGCAAGCTTATCATTGGAACTGGAGAGGGTCGGGCTTTCTGCGCGGGCGGTGATGTAGCGAGTATGTACTTGTCGTTCAGTTCAATCCGCGCCAATAGTCTGATGCCCTGCAGCTGTTTTGAAGAACTCGCTCAAGGAAGATACTCGTCCAGAAGCAATCCAGTTTTTCAAGGATGAGTAGGTATATGTCGCGAACGCTGTGCTTATGCCTAATCCGCCGCATAGGTTCGAGTTGGATTACATCCTGTCTCAGTTGCCAAAGCCTTACGTGGCCATCCTCGATGGCATCACCAGTGCGTTATCAAATTTGTCACTTCTTCTGCGACGCTCAAATCGGCATCAGTGGGCGGTGGTGTTGGTCTTTCCGTCGGTGCACCGTTCAGAATAGCGACGGAGAAGACTATGTTTGCCATGCCAGAAGCCAAGATTGGATACTGTCCGGATGTGGGAGCAAGCTTCTTCCTATCGAGATTGGATGGAGAATTGGGTACTTATCTTGCGTTAACATCGGAGCCGGTGGTGGGCAGAGAGGTCTTGTGAGGGTAATGTTCCGCTACCAATCCGGATTGTCATTACTCATCCCGTCCAAAGCGAACTCGGTCTTGCAACACACTATGTTCACTCCAGGACTGTTTCCAGCCTCATGGCTCATTTGGCCGAATTTGAAGACCCAAGTTTCACGCAAATCAATCGCACAATCGAGGAACTACACGCTGAACGTCAGCCTGATGAGCCAGCTGGGAAATTGATGGGTGCTGTCCGCCAGGCCTTGGACTCCGCTTTCTGCCACGATTCCGTGGAGAAGATACTCGAGAGTCTGACGACGCTTTCAAGTTCCTCAGACGCCCGTGTCAGCGAGTGGGCAAAGCAAACCTTGGAAACCCTTCACATGCGCAGCCCCACCAGCCTCAAAGTGGCACTTCGAGCAGTCCGCCTCGGAAAGAGGATGAACTTGAGAGGTGCATTACAGATGGAGATGGGAATTGCAACAGCCTACTGTGTGAGTCATACACTTTGAAGACCCATGTTTCGTGTCCGTGTCTCATCATCGTCACAGAGCGGTGCAAGCCCGGATTTCGCCACCGGTATTAGCGCGGTATTGGTTGACAAGATCAAAGGACGGCCGTCATGGTCCCCCGACAAAGTGGAGGACGTTTCACCTGAGATCCTAGATCGTTTCTTCTCTGAAACCTCTGATTATCATTCTGCAACGCCTCAGCTATCCTTCCCTCAGGCCACCGAGGACCGCTCCGTCAGAACGATGCTCTATGCACTCCCAACTGAGTCTAAGATCCTGGAATCGATCAGAGAGTCGTGCAAGAATGGTCCGATCGCACTCCCCGCGCTGCTCTCTGATATGGAGAGTCTCATCAAGCAGAAACTCGGCACTGCAGAGAAAGTTCTTGATATAGTGCACCGGAGATGTCATGTCACTGACGACCAAGGGACGACGATAGTGACTGGGATAAGGAAGTGATGTGGTGTGGATAGGATATACCAACTATTTTACTATCTAGACGGCATTTTGCTGCACGGATCCATGATGGAAATTATGTCCATATTGTTTAGCATCAGCAACAGTCAAACTTACGCGGAAGTCCGCAACGGCCGATACTGCAAGATCTGGTTGGTTGAAGGAGGCGCGCATCTGATGTTGTCATGTCACCTTCTTGGTTTCAGCAAGCACAGAATTTAATATTATGGACTGTCAAAGTTGGAACAAGGTCGCAATGTTACAGTAACAGCCCAAACTCACAAGGCCTAGGGTGGCCGTGTACAAGTATATGAAAGGTTCTACGGCCACAACTTTCATCCATCGACTTTGGAAGTTTTGGCCAGGGGTGATTAATTCATACAAGGATAACTCATGTACTATGTGCACGTCCTTGGGGTTCTCATGATCATACCCTCGCTTCCACTGCGACTCCGCGGGTTGGTATACGCGTCAGTGCAGAGCAACGAAGAGCCAAATCTGCAATTCGCACAGCATGGGCGGGGACTGTGCCCGTAGCACAACCGCGGGCGGTGAGAATCAGATTCCATGGGAAAAGCTGAACAGGGCTACTTACCCAAACCAATCGTCGGAGGCGGCGCACAGCAACTGCGTCGAGGCACGTCCATACTTGCCGAGCTTGGGGATCAAGATGTACAGTAATCGACCTGCAGCTGGATACCACACAACCGCGACAGCGTCATAAGCGATGATCTCGATCTCCGAACAAACACATGCGATGAGGTGGCGCCGTACTATAACTGAATCAGCTTACTTTCGTGGCAGGGATCAGCGGTGGAAACAGTCCGCGTTATGAACCATGGGCGTCTGGTTACGAGATCTAAAAATACGTATTTGCGGGAGCGCGTGGCTTCAGTCAGATGCGTAGATGTGTGAAGAACGAGTCGACCACAAGGGCGCTGTAACAGAACGGAGTCACCAATACAACGTTCCTGGCCGACATGGTTCGGAACAGAATGACTCGAATTTCCATGTCGGTGTACAGATGCTTGCACGGCCAATCGACGATTAGTGATCGAAGGGGACTTCGTTGTGAGAAGCATCGGAGGCCTGATTCGGATCTTGCGGAGGTAATTCACGAAACGAGAATGTAGTGATGCCGTTTGAGTAGCAAGACGCCAGCCACTGCAGCTATGTGACTAGGTTACCTCGCTGATGCGATACACTGGAGGACTTGCATTGGCAGATGCTGTATAAAAGGTACCGACACAACTGCGAGTCAGACACTTAAATCCACCTCATCCTATCTCTTTACCTCGCATATCAACTCACCATGTATCTAGTTGACCTTTTACCATCTCCCCTCCACATACTCGATGACGCACTATGGGTCCTTCAGTCGCTTCGGGCAAGCAGACGGGTATCGCTGGACACGCAACCCGTGCCCGCCGACTTCGATGTAAACCTGCAGACAAATACTGGTTTCTTCCCCCCACAACCGCTCCCTAGACTGCAGGAGCCTTTCAGCCTGTGGGAGGAGGTGCTGTCACAAGCTCAGGACGTTCTGAAGCTTGGTGAGGACCTAGTCGGGAATGCTTCTCGGGAACGCGCTGAGGGCGAGCTATGGAGACAACGAATACGATCTGTAAGTTCGCTTATGCTTGTGGGAGGACGGACGGACACTTACTTGACTTTATAGTTGCCAATAATCACCACGGAAACACTGCACCATGACCCCCAGCTTCTCCGCCGAGCCCACAAAGTGCTGGCATTCCTCCTTCACTTCTATGTCCATTCAACCCCTCCGGATGCAATCGAGGGACCGATAGTTGTTCCCCGCTCCATCGTCGCTCCGCTCATAGCAGTTTCGCATGTCCTGAAGATGGCACCGGTGCTTACGTTCGCAGATACCGTTCTGTGGAATTGGGAGCTCGTCAACCCCAGGCTTCCTGTCACCATAGAAAACATGCGATTCGGTCAGGAGTTATTCTCGGGTACAGAAGACGAGCGGAACTTTTACCTCGGCTCGGCCAGAGCGGAGATGATTGGGGTGGAAATGCTCCATATCTTCAACGACTACCACAATCTCCCAAACGTGACAGACACGGCTTCCATTTGCAAGATCAACCGAATCCTCGCTCGACTGACTTCCGTCATCCAGGAGATAGACGAGAGCGTGCAGTCTGTGCGTCAAATAGTTGACCCTCACATGTTCTACTGGGAGGTTCGGCCCTGGTTCAACGGGAGTGGAAGCGGGTCAGATCCAAAGTGGATCTACGAGGGCGTCAGCGATATGTCGACGCTCGATCTCAGCGGGCCATCGGCTGGACAGAGCGGTGTCATGCACGCTCTTGATCTCTTTCTCGACATCGATCACAAGCTTGGACAGCGACGATACCCTGCGCCCTCTGCGGCAAATAAGCGGGCGGACCACGGGTTCATGGAACGCATGCGGCGGTATATGCCAGGGAAGCACCGGGATTATCTAGCATACATCGCCGGATACCCTCGCCCTGTCAGGGAAGTCGCCCAAAGAACTCCGGCGACGAGAGAAGCATACAACGCCGCGGTCACAGCACTCAAGAAGCTCAGGGACTCTCACATGCGTATCGCATGCCTGTACGTCGTCACGATGTCACGGTCCACCAAGCCACCTGAGGGCTGCCCGATGTTCGCCATGGCACAGCGGATGGAGAGACAGGCAGCCGGTCATGGTCCTGTGACGGGAACGGGAGGGAACGAGCTCTCGCTGTTGCTCAAGGCTGGGAGAGATGCGACTGCACGGGCAGTCGTGAAGAATTGATTTTATTTTGTGAGAAGATTAAAGCCGGCGGATTAATACTTACCACTCAGATTATTCCTTATTCCCCGCGATGTGGGGCGACCGATTCTTGTGTACCGTACTCACATTGTAGTGTCAGTTGGCCCGCTGGACGTACCAGCGACTAATTATTGGTGTAGAACGTAATTTTCTAGTCGTATCTTTATGATTATGATTCTGTCTTCAGTGAAAGGTTGCAGACTTTGGAGTCGAAGAAGTGTTTGAGGGCAAGGTGACTTCAAACTCCGTTGACTTGTCCGATCGATCTCCAACTCTCCTGGGCGCGTCTGTCGACAAACCCAAGCATTAATGGTTGGAATACGCTGCCGGGCAGTAGCAAGGACTCTCTCTATTCCGGCTGCTGAGCCAAGGACGATGCTGAACGAATGATGGCGTATTGCGTCTTTAAGCTTATTCATGAAGCCCACCGCATCATATATAATTGTTCCACAAGCACTGGTTTAACAGTCGCCCCTGCGTCCGACCAAAGTAACCATTACAGTTTCGGTACACTTACAGGATCTATTCAAATGCAAGAATAGCTTCTCTCCATACATGTCGGCAGCTACTCTGGCGGGTCTAGTGGGTAATGGTAAACTTTTTTGAATAACTGCCAAACGACACCCAAGCCCTCTAGAACCTTATCAGCTGCTTGCCGGGCAGCCGGAGATAATTCTATTTGGAGTTTGGACCACTCAAATGGCAAGGCGGGGATGGGGAGAAGTGAATTCTCACTGGGACGCGGGGGTGTGGAAAGTGTGGGTGTCGATGTGAGCGTGGACGTGAACGTGGGCGTGGATGTGTCACTGTCAGATCGATCAATGGACGATGACATGGACGAGGAAAGCGTTAGATGAGTGGATGGCGTCGGGGTAATTGACACAGTAGTTGTGAGTGAGACAGTCGTGGTGTGCATGATCGGAGTTCCAGAATTTGATGAACCGGGTAATGATGCAAAGATGGTGGTCGTGACGAATACAGTCTCAGTCGAGGGCTCCGGGATCTTGCTCTGATCGAAGCTATTCTCAGCCTCGAGACGATCGAGAGACTGCCGCATCTGCCTGAACTCGGTGCCGAGATTGAGTAGAAGCATGAGAACGAGAATGGCGGGCAAGCTCCAGAGCACGAAGAGAACAAGTTTCCCTAGTTGCCCAAATGATGTGCGAATACTTGGACGAGATTGTTTGACTGCGAGGGTGAGAGTGGGGGTAAAAAATTGATCCAACGAATAATGAAAAAGTCTATGGCCGCCTGAAGAGTGTTGTTGGTGAGCAAAGTTCGATCGTAATAACACCATATCTAGATTGATCGGGCTTAGTGGACCTTCTTTCACTGTCGGCGAGATACATACCTGAGGATGTCTCCACGGTCACTTCCAATCGACCAACAAGGAGCGCAAATGTAGGGATCAAGATATCAAAGTCTCTCCGTTCCGGGTCCTTTCCTTTCGTGTCCTCGATAGGCATCTGGTCGTGAATCTTGTTGACGAGATAGTCCACCGTGACCATGCCACCTTGATCACCAACATGGATCTTGACCCACGTGATCCAATCATTGCGAGGTTTCTCGTCATAGGATGGACCAAGGTCAATCATGGTGTTTTTGACTTGCTTCGAAAACGCGCTGCTCTCGAAGCGCACGGGAACGCCGTCGATGTTGACACTGACGAGGTCAACTTGATAGCCCCCTCCCTCAGCTGACGAAGGTGATGCGAGACCGAACTCGAGCCAGTCTGAGTCAGCTTCGGGCGGGGCTTGCGCAAGCACACGAACGGCGTGGGCATTTGGGTATTTGGCACCCTTAAGGAGAAGGGGAGTCACGACGACATGGACGGAGGGAATCATCAAGGGTCCATCACGTCTTCGCATTGTCAATCCCCCCTGAGTAGGTGCCAACGAAAGGGGGCTGAGTGCAACCTTGTTCCCACTTGATAGGCTTGGTCTAGGAGAGAGCCGTGAGCCATCGGCTACCTGTTCGACCATTACCCGTGACGGGATGGCTGAGCGGGAAATCGGACGGAGGGCAATTCGTCCCCCGTCGTTGCCACACCGGGTCATTCCCTGACGCTGTCGCACCGTCTTGGTTGTTTGAGCGTCGTGCAAGTCACCAGTGCTGTTATAGACCTGTACGGTAGCCCCATCGCTTTCATTTTTTATGATCGTTGCAGTCGTTTCCGAGTCTGCAGCGAGGATGCTAAAGCGTGGCAGGACTATCGGCGTATTAGTATCTGCTTCACCATCTAATGTGTGGCCGTTTGTGAGGTGCGTGTGAGGACGTGGAAGGACGAGGATTGTCCCTGCAATAGAGAACGTGAAGGTGTTTTTTTCAGTAGGAACAAGGTCGTTCATATTGATGTGGATCGTGATGGGAACCGCTGGTGGTCTAGTCGAAGTAGCATCCGAAGAGGCACGGCTGCGTCCCTCAGAGGTTAGAGGAAGGGAACTGACAGAAGATAGTGTTCCAGATGGTGTCAGAGATGTAGGGGATGCTTCGAAAGAGTACTCGGGGATGTGATCACCAGGTAGGGGTGCGCGCAGCAAGGAGGATGTAGATGCAGAGGAATCGTGTCGATTGGGCATAGGAGCATACATCATGCTACTAGTGGACATGTCGACAGGGAACTCGAGCGACGGTGCTCTGGACACGGGGGTGGGAGGGGAGCCAACATCAAACCCGGTATAGCCAGTGCCGCCAGAGACAGTCCACTTGGGATCCGAGTCGGCTGGCCAAACGACATCAGCACCCCCGGTCTCGAGCTTAACGTCCATGCCCAGCATCGTTGCCACCCCAGGGAACCAGACACCCTTGCAGGTTCCCTTGTATTCTACTCGCATGTGAGTGCCCTCACGGCCACTGGAAGGATCTCGCGCTTTACCCAAGACAGCGGCGGACATATCCCCTTTGACCTCCCTCACGCCGACACGCCGCCGACCATCTAGATTGTTTGCGATGGTTTTGGTTGGTTGTGCCCAGCGTACGCGCAAGCGTTCGGTTGACGGAAATGTGCCATGCACAAGGATTCCTCCAGAAGACCCCTCTGCGTATGCAGACGAGTCGGACGACTCATCGTCCGCCATGTCGGCATATGACCCCGAGCGAGATGTGGTCCGCGTGACATGCGGCTCAGAAGCCAACTCCCAAGCACCAGGATCTTCATCTGCCGACGAGAGTGAAGCCATGGACGACGAAGTATTGGTGGTATTTGGGGGGTATATCCGCAATTTGATGCTGTTTGATAGGCATCGGGGGACAGGAATGGAGACCTAACGGATGGTGAATCGCAGTTCATGAATACGAAATCTAGCACGAACTAGAAACGGTGCCCTCGGAGGACGCGAGGTATATGGAATCCAGAGCTCTACAGCAGCCATAAAGTGCATGCTGTTTCGTTCTCCAATAGACCCACGTCTGGCAGAAAAGGTCGAAACACGCAAAGGATTATCACCGCCGTTGAAGCGAGGAGGGAAGTCCTTGGGGAGGATGTAAGAGATGTTGTATCCGCTAACGATGATGTGGCCTGTATATCTTTCGTCCAATGGAGGGACACTTGGGGCAGAAGAGGATGTAGAAGAAGAAGACGTGCGACTAGAGTGCACTGGGGATGAAGCAGGAGTCGGAACACCAAATACGGAGAGATATGACTTTGGAGAGTGTGCAGGTAGGTGGAGAGCGCGAATCGCATTGTCAAGCATGGGGAAAGCGGTCGAGGAAAAGTTGTATGGGACAGAGTTGACGTCAATAGGGTGAACGACAGTGGATAGCAACTTTAAGTTTTCCTCTATATACAATGGAGGGTTATGAAAGCTTGGTCGCTGAAAACTGGGTGTTCATACCAGGAAACAACGGTACGGTCGATCCGGGAGAAACCATGTCCATCGGAATGGAAAGCTTGAGGTATATTCTGATGGTAGCACCATCATGACCCTGTTTTGCCTTTCCCTCGAGGGCGAGACGAGTTACGACATTGAGCTTTGGCTGCTGGGTGGTAGTGATTTGTGATGAGCCCGCGACAGAGAGCGGGGGGCTGGAAGCGCGTCTGTGACGCGACTGACTGTGAGTATACATATGTGATGGAGCTCAAAGGCGCGTTGTGAGTGCTGGCTGAAGTGGGACGAAGATGAGGCACGAAAGCGAATACAGCGAGGATGAGGACGACGACAGATTTTTTGTGGTGTAGGGGCTTCGAGGACGTTGTTGACGAAAAGCGGGTCAGTTGGGCGTGTGTGTTGACGCGTCTGTCACGCGTGGGATACACAAACGCACACTGCTACATGTACACTGGGGGACTTGTCCACTGCTCGCCAATCCTTGTCCACTGCAGGACCAAGTATCTGATGAACTCCAAGGATGACATTGATGACTCGCCAGTGACTCTGCTTATCCTCAATGACTGAATCAATGACTGGAATCAGTGTCTAGTGTGCGTCTCACGTGATGGTTAATGACTGGCGGGTACTCGTTCACGCAGAGGCGTCAAGCTTACTTTCCATGAAATGCAACACGCTCCCGTCCGTCTCTTCTGGTTTCGACCCACAAATTTCCATCCTACCGCTCATCCCCTTCGTTTACCAAAACCACTCCAACCGCGCATCCAACATCGCAACCTTGCCATGACTACAACTTCTGACTGGGCGACGATCCCCCAACGCGGCTTGGTCCCACCTTATTCCGTCTTCACGAGCCAGATAGAGAAATCCCAGATCGATCAGAGAGATTATCGAATCATACGTCTTCAAAATGGCCTCACAGCCATGTTGATTCATGACTCCATCACAGAAAATGCCGCAGCGAGTCTCGACGTCGCAGTCGGCCATTTGTCTGACCCCGTGAGTGGCCCTTCTTCAACATCGTCTCAGTCAACATTGACTCACCGATCCCTTTGTCCTAGGACGACATGCCTGGCTTGGCTCACTTTTGCGAACACTTGTTATTCATGGTATGTCGCGTGATCATTCTCGTGCACCGTAGCTTACACCATCTCAGGGTACCCAACAATTCCCAAAAGAGAATGAATACTCCGAGGTACGTTCATATTCCGCGAATCATACTCGTTCGCTGACACTGGCAACATCCAGTACCTTTCCAAGAACAACGGCGGTTCAAACGCGTACACTTCTTCCTCGAATACCAATTACCATTTCCGCGTATCTCCTACTGCCCTCTTGGGTGCCATTGAGAGATTTGCCGGATTTTTTCATTCCCCTCTCTTCGCCCCATCTTGCACCACTCGGGAGCTCAATGCCGTAAATTCGGAACACAAGAAAAATCACCAGGCAGACCCTTGGAGAATATTCCAACTCAACAAGACTTTAACAAAACAAGGTCACCCTTGGAACAAGTTTGGCACCGGCAATCGTGAGACTCTGAGTGCGGCGGGAAGGGAAGCAAGGGCCAAAGGGAAGCTACTCGCGGCAAATGGTCATTCCATGGACACCGACAACGCCACCCCAACATCTTCTCGAGTGCCTTCCCCGGCTCCATCATCTGAGTCTGCATCAAGTGACGCTGATGCAGACGGCGGTGCTGTGGGTCGGGAGACCCGCCGACGGTTAGTTGAATGGTGGGGTAAGGAATATTGCGCAAGTCGCATGAATGTTTGCGTAATCGGCAGAGGTACAGTACATTGAACAGTCACCTGTCCTGTTTCGTGGTCTTTCTGATGTTGATGATCCACAGAATCGCTAGATGAGCTTGCCGACATGGTTTCCCAACATTTCGCGCCGGTGCTCAATCGTGGCCAAGATCCCCTTCCGATCATTAACGATCACCCCTTTGGACCCAATGAGATGGGCGTAAGTCTATTCAAATTCAATTCTGGTCGTTGAAATCAATCTCTCTCAGACCCTTGTGTGCGTCCAAACGATCATGTCTTTCCATGCAGTGGAATTATCCTTCCCTCTCGCTTGGCAGCCCCCACTCTGGAAATACAAACCTGGGGGTTTCCTATCTCACTTCCTTGGACACGAGGGTCCTGGCTCTTTACACTCTTACCTCAAAGGCAAAGGATGGATTACGTCCCTCAGCGCAGGTTCTCAGGCTCTTGGACGTGGGTTTGCTATGTTCAAAACCACTATCCACCTCACGAATGAAGGCTTTGGTATGCCTCACTTCAAGATGCATGAATGCGGCTGATGACAATCCGTAGATAACTATCGCTCCGTTGTGCTCGTCACTTTCAAGTATCTCTCGCTCTTGCGAACTTCTGATATTTCCCCTTGGTATCAGACCGAGGTAGCGAGAATATCAAAGACACACTTTGAATTTGCAGAAAAGCGTGCAGCAGATGGGTATG